>JAOBAT010013903.1:0-32302 GCA_026413305.1 Hydrozoanthus tunicans | reverse complement strand
AACGTGCTCTCTGTGAGCCGTCAATCAAAATATATTTATAACCGTGTGACCGGAAATGACGCAACCTATCATCTATAGAACAAAACAAACAAAAGTACAGTTCGGGGTTACAATACAATGTTCAACAGCTGAAATTAACAAGGCCATGACCATGAACACTAAACAATTTTCTTTCCGTTAGGAATCTTCAAATACGCAATGCTTGCTTGCCTGGCTTTGTTTCACTGAAACAAAATAAATGCATTAAATTTCCATTCCTAAAGTGTTCTACTATTCGTCTGTCCACCCTCGCATCAGTTCACCTATCTATTCATCCGTCCGTCAGTCTATGCATCCAATCAAGCACGCATCAATCCATCCATCCATCCGTCTTACCATCTATCCATCCATTCATCCGACCAACCATCCACGGTCCATTCATTCATCCTACCGTTAATCAATCCATCCAATCATCCACCCATCCACCCACCCATCCACGATCCATCCATCCATCCGTCTTACCATTTATCCGTCCATTCATCCGTCCATCCATCCATCCGATCACCAATCCTTTTATCTACCCACCCATTCTTCCATCAATGAACCCGCCGACATATATCCATGTGTCTTTTTATCTATTTATTCATCTTTTTGCCTAAATGCCTTCTTTTGAATAGTTGATAAAACTTAGAAACTCTTCTTTGGTTGATTTCAGGCAAATCACTTGGGAATCTAGAACACAAGTATGAAAAACAGCACGGCCCAATTAAGTGATTGCACCAAGACTCTCTTAATTGTTCATCCGGTATACATAGTTGCCTGGTCATTGCTACTTTTGCTGTCTTGTTGTGGAAATGCTCTCGTCCTTGCAACAGTCTACCGGAACCGCAGCATGCGAAACACAATTAACTACTTCATAGTAAACCTGTCAATTTCCGACATGGCATCAACAATTCTAGCAAATCCATTTCGACTCAATGAAGCTCTTACTGGATCAAAATGGTTTGGTGACGAAGTTGCAGAATCAGCATTATGTAAACTTGCCTGGTTTGCGCAAACAACGACCTTAGTCGCTTCAGTACTAACTATGGTTCTAATTGCAGCTGAAAGATTCCAAAGTGTTGTATTTCCGTACAGACTATCCAACATTAGAAAAAGCACTACTCTCAAACTAATTATTTGGACGTGGATTGTATCTGGTGCTTTGTCCTCGTTTCAGTTTTTTCAGTCGCGGGTTGTAGCTGTCAAACAAACATACTATTGTGTACAAGAGTTAGAAATCCACGATAAAAGTTACGGTATAAATTTGAACGTTCACGAAAGTCAATACATTGTAATATTCGTGTTTATTACTGCAATTCCATTGTCCCTACTGATATTTTTGTACGCATGTATAATTTTAACTCTCCATTGTCAGACAAAGACCCTTCACCTAGCTCCGGAAGCAGTTCGACAAAGAGCAAAAGAAAACCGAAAGATTACCTTCTTGTCCCTGACCATTGTGGCAGTCTTTTCTATCCTGTGGTTACCAATCTGGATCCTGTTTCTCGTTGTTGTGTACGATCGAGTTAACACAACTTCCTGTACTTTCAAAGTTTTTTGGACTTTCACGACTTGTCTGCCTTATATGCATAGTGTTGTAAACCCGATAGTTTATTACAAGTTCAATGATAAGTATCGAAAGGGATACAGACGGTTAATTTATTCAACTTGGCGTCTTTTGTGGTGTAGGGACGTTCAGAACAACCGCTCAGTGTGCTGGGTTGTTAACTCGGCGTTGCCCCACATCGCTGGTCTCCTGCAGTTCAGGTAAAGAGTCTTCGAATGGCTTCTGTTCCAAGAAAAAGCGTCGGTAGTGCGTCTCTAGTCGCTGGTATCCTATAGTTCGGTAAACAGCCTTCGAGTTGCTTCTGTTCTAAGAAAAAGCGCCGGTAACGTGTCTCTTGTCGCTGGTATCCTATAGTTCAAGTAAACAGCCTTCGAGTTGCTTCTGTTCTAAGAAAAAGCGCCGGTAGTGTGTCTCTAGTCGCAGTTCAGGTAAACAGCCTTCGAGTTGCTTCTGTTCCAAGAAAAAGCACCGGTAATGTGTCTCTAGTCGCAGTTCAGGTAAACAGCCTTTGAGTGACTTCTGAGGAACTGCACTGTGAAACGATTTGGCACTAGGTATTTAAAAATTAGAAGAAATATTCGCCGACGGTTTATTTCAAATCGTCCGATCAGCGTGTGGCAAAGACATGGTGAGAAGTGTCTCGATCTGCCCTTCTCCCATCAGGATATAACCATTGCAATGGATGTAGAGATGCAGCCTGGACCATACACACAATCTGATTCATCAAGCGATCTGTTCACCCGGAGTACAAAATTTCCTGCACTTAGCCTTTTTGATACGAATCTAAGTTTTCCCGCCAAAGTTGAAATCAGTTACGCAAGACAACAACTTATGAACTTCAAACACATATTCCCGTGTCATTAAATCTTTTCCTAACCTTGAAAGACCTGGGAATTTTCAAGACTTGCCGTGTCCGTTTTAATCGAGATTTAACTCAATACCAACGATTTGTGGAAGAAGAGAGTTTTTGAATAACCCTCCTTTACCTATATTAACATATGACCAGAATGTAAACAAATTCAGTCAGACTTGCTCTAATCCTCAAAACCTTACCTATATCAAATGTCTGGAAAGAAAAAATGCTGGTACTTTTCTTTATCGTGGAAACCGAGCTGAGCGCAGGAAAATTCCTATAATCATTTCTTCTGAAGAGTCCCATGTGGAGGAAATAGACGGAGCTGAAAAAGGACCCATCTGCGCGTCCATTTATCTTCCCTAGCTATTTCAGAGGAGCGATTTCAATCATATTCCAAAAATTTGGGACAACTCATTTCCTACCACGTTTCCTCTTTCAAGACCGCCTTGCGCAGTCGCTATAACTATCTGATGTACTTGGAAAATGATATGCCCAAGTTGTCAACTAGCCCATAACATCAAAACACAACCTACGTATTGTAACTACATGTAATTTTTGTAAGAACCAGCCGAGGTCGAAACTGAGCAAAAATAGCCTTCGTGCCGAACTTTAGCTTGTTCTTATGTTATTCTTATAAATTTTGGCCAATCCGAGCTTCTTTGCTTTTATAAAAAAGCGTAAAGTCTGTTTTTCTTTTTGGACAAAGATGTTTTCATTAACTGTTTATATGTTGTAACCCTTTTTTTCCTTGTCGGCCACACTTAACTTGGAGCCAAGCTCGTTTGTGCGAGCCATACCTCGCTCCTTTTCTTTTAGTATTATTTTTGTTTTCGCAAGTATGGTACAAGCTCTTTTAACCAATTAATATACAAAGAGCAAACTATGAACGTGCACATTGTTTGTTTTAGGTGTTTTGTGAAAATGTTTTGGCTGGATACTTGTTGCATGATTGGCATTTGAAAACCCAGAAAACAAAAAAAAGCCAATAAAGAGAAAAAAAAAACAACTTCCTGTATGAGTTTGGAGAGAAAGGATCTGGTAACGGACAGTTCAAGTATCCAAGGGGTCTGGCTGTTGACAGTACAGGCAACCTGTTGGTTTGTGATCCGGGCAACAATCAAGTGCAGCTGATGACACTGGACGGACAGTTCATTACCAAGACCATGTGTCAAATGTCAGAACCTTATTACGCAGCTTTAACAAATGAGGGGAAGATTGTTGTTACTGAACTTGAGGGCGAGTGTCTGAATTTCCTTCAAGAGACTGGTATCGAATAACTGTTTTGTGTTTGTTGACTGTTCTTTTTCCGAGTTAGGTTCCTTAATCGCAAAGATAGTACACAGAAAAAACTTTAAAAGACGTCCTCCATTGTATAACATTATTGGTCTCAAATAAAACCTTTATTAAGTCTGTGTTCATATCAGCAACACGAGTTTGATATTTCTGTGCATTTAACTAACGACAAGCAGTTTGTTTTCATCAGTTTTACAGTTTGAGTCTCCGCGCGCCGCCATTTTGAATTATGACGTAACACGGTTGCAGTGCCAGACCCCCTCTCGTCCATTGCTATTGTATTCATCGCGAGTGGAGACTGGTCAAAAATTAAAGATTGATCCTTAGACAATATGTACCGTTTTTTAAAACAAACATTTTACGGAGAATTTACGAAACCGAAATTCGAAACTTTTAAAGCTCATAGATGTCTGATGTAGATCAATCTCACTTTCGCAATCAAATTCATATGATCATAGCGACATTTGGTTGACTTGTGGCCAAGTGTTTGAGTAAAAAATATGTTATTCGCACTCAATGCACAATTTTCAATACTTATTTCTGGGACTTAAAGAGGTCAGATAAGCACTTTGTCCATTTACAGTTGAACAGAAGTGATGTAAAAGCCCTTAGAGCTATAAAAATACCAACGACAAAAATGGGTTCAGTAGAAGTTTAAAAGAATGACACTCCCTTAGTGATTAAAACAATTTTAAAGCATCAGCAAATCTAATCTGTTTAAAAGCTTTTTTTTAAATTTTCTATGTCCTTATCAGGTAGTACAAGTAAGTATTTAGTAAAAAGTGGAAATTAGTGAAGTACTTTCAATGGGTTCAGGACCTAAGAGGGTTGGGAGATAGCTGGTGTCAGAGGGGGGAGGGAGAGGATTATATTGTTACAGTTACGATATTGTTGTCCTATTTTTTATTGGCTTGTTATCATAGTGAGAGTTCTTTCTCAAAGGGAATTGTACATGGTTATTGATAGTTGAGTGTTGTCTAAGGTCTTCCCTAGTTGTATTGACACCGTATTAAAGTACGTCATTTCGTGGGCGAGCCAGGGGTCGGTGATAACACATGTTATATAGAACATTTGAGTAAATGCTCGTATACTTTGGTTTGAATGTAACAAATAAGAAAAGTGCATCAGATAATATTAATTCCTAGATTTATGAAGTCGTTTCCTTTACGACTAGCTTTCTGAGTGCAGCGAGAAATATGTGGCGATACTATCTAAAATAAAATAACAGACCGAAATTTTAAGCTCCTTTTTGCCTTATGGCACCAGTGTACAGAAAATGTGTAATCACTTAAAACTCAACTTTATTGAATAAACGTCTTTCTGTGTACAACATAGCTCGCATACAATACTAAAACAAGACATTCATATTGAAGTAGGGTCTGTAGTAATATTTCCAGCACAAATCACATGCAGATGGCTGAATGGCCATCCAGCTATACAGCTGAGGTGTATGCTGCTTTGAACACAAATCACGGTAAGCCCAGCCAAATAACTGGGATTTATAACCAATTTTTCGCAAAGTCCCGATCTTCCAAGCGAGTACATCGGTTACCTATCTTAACTGTTGCAGTTCCACGTGCTGAAAGATACTGAATTCAGTGTAGGAGAAAGGGGCCTTGACGTCGAGTCTAATTAGTAATTGGCAGCAGATTTTAAAAAAAATTGAAAATTTTCCTCTTCAACAACTGACGTCATTGACCAGTTAAAAATAATAATGCTAATATCTTGAAAACCATAACAGATTACAACTTTTTTTCACCGCTGTTCCTCATTTTGAAAGGTCTATCCACTGAAGTTATAAAGTTTTTTACTTCATATGCACTTTAAGAATGCTAAAAAACATACCAAGGTTTTACTTTCACTGACGTAGCAAGATATTTCATGTCGTAAGCACTTTAATTAGATAATACAAATTGAAAAGCTGCATAATACAGTCAAGTGTTATTCCCGTTGGGAAACAAATTTCCACGGATCTCCTTCACTTCAGTTAAGACCTCTGGAAACGTGGCTTCCAAAGCCACATGGTCGTTAGTTGAAACACAGTTTAAATCTTCCAATGAAAACACGGCAAGATTGTCTCGTTAACTGCTTTTTATTCGGTTTTGTGCAGAAATCACCCCACTTTTCAAATTCTGGTCGCCAACGCGAAATTTTCTGTTGCATTGGCCCCTAATGAGTCGCAATTTCGGACCCTTAAACATGCTGCAAATCATTTCAAAATAAATAATTCTTTAAAGCTTTCTAATATCTTGGAAAGTAAATTTGTAGTAATCGGTTATTACCACAGTTGTTAAGTATCTCGATTCAAGCTCTATAAAAAAAAGATGAGTCTTTGCGTTTGTTTTTGGTCATCGCTGTTTTCTGTCTCAAGTACTGGAATATTCTTCTGTCTGACCGCAGCTCCTCTCTGCTGAAGTACTAGAATGTTCCACTGAGTCTGTCTGACCGCAAGCTCCCTCCGCTGAAATTCTACAATCTACTTCAACGTTACTCTCGGCAGCTGTCTCACCTTCAAACTTACCGTTCACGCAGTTAAGAGTAACTGTAAAAGGATAGGAGTCTTTCGGACCCAAATTACTATCAACTACCGACATTTCGGGCCGTAAACATATAAAGGAGGATTCCTCATTCACAGGATTCTCTATATAAAGTTTTTCTTCTCCTGAATTGGTCAAGCAAGAATAATTCCCGGCAATTCGAGAGTTAATACTCTTTGTCAAATCTAGTTTGCTATCATACTCGTGTTCTACTTCTTCGACAGTCTTACAGCAAGGCATATGGACTTTGTTGCAACCAATGCCTCTTGGTGGTGAAGCTTCAACACTGTTTTGAAACTCCCCAGAGGAAACAGGTAAGGATTCAGTGAATGCCTGGGAAGGCCTTCTGTTTGGTATTGCTGTAACGAAACCTGATTAAGCTAATGCCTGATAATTCTCAGATAGAGAGTTTGACTCGTGTTGTAAAGAAGTCGACACACAGCACGTTTGCGCCTGGTAAATTTCGTGTGATCCGTCGTTTAACGCGGTTTCGCTTTTAGAAAAATTTGTTACAGTAGTATTACCACTAGTTTTCGCCAAAGAGGTATCTAGATCTGTAGAAGAGCCAAGTAAATGTTTATGATCGTTCAGGTATTCAGTGTTACTTGCATCGGGTGCTCCCCCATCACCAAAAGTTTCCAATCTTTTGTCACAAGCACCATATCCTTCAAAGGGCTGAAATTCATCAAAACCCTCTGAACAAGCACCAGTGGGTACCTCCTTACGTACTTCGAATTCAGAGTTTTGATCGTTTACTTTAGAAGTACTGTCGGTGCTAAACTGAGCAAAAGAATCACCAGAAAAGGAATCATTTGTCGTAACATTTAACTCCGAGTTTCTCATCACTTTAGCTCCAGTTGCGGCCTTACCATTTCTCAAGGAAGAATCTTCTGTGCTACAAGATACGCCTACCGGAATTTCTTCACGCTTCTTTTGTGTTTTTGGTTGAATTTTCTCTTTTCTAGTATACGTGGCACCCTTTTGCACGTGTTGTCTTAAGCTTCCAGATGATGGCCTTTTCATATCAACGCCGGACGCCGAGGAAGCTTTGTTTTTGGAAACTGAAGAACTTACATTTCTGGCAGCTTTGTTATCTCTACTGGGTACTATAGGAACACCAGCACTTCTACCTTGCGCCCTCGGAGGAGCTGAAGTTTCTCCTCTACCTGTGAGAGACCTGTTGTTCTCATTTCTTGTTACACTTTTCTTTGCGGCACCAGCGCTTCTTTGAGATGGTTTTGGAACGGAACCTGGTGCTTGCAACTTTTGTGATGTTCGAGAAGATGCCCCCTGTGTCTGAGCAAAAAAGGATAGCAGTCAAGGATGTTGTCAAAATAAAGATAGTAGTCTTGTTGTAAACTCTACTCGCCTTATGCTACTTCAGGAGCGAGGAGGATTGATGGTTGTCATGATAATCAAGTTCGTCAGAGAAATATATCAAGATCAGGTTATTATTAAAATACAATGTTATGAAAGTCGAAACATGATAAAAACATAAGCCTGCTAAATTAGAATAAAATAATCATAATATCATTTTTCATTTAACACCCTACGATTTGCCAGGGTTTCAAACTGAAGTTGACAAATATTAACCCCATTTAAACAGAACCTATACATGAATACCTGCCAACTAAAAAGCTTGCTTTATAAACGAACACAAATGAACAAACCTTGAAGTTTGGCGTTGGCCTTTTTACACGAGGTTTGCTTGATAAACTCCTTCCGTCCGTCACATCAACGATCACAGCACCTACCAACACCAGTATATTCGTTAGTGTATACGTACGCTTAATGTTCAAGTAAAGAAAGAGCAAAACAATTATATAACGCATTTTCCATGTGATCACTCAAAGACACTTTACAATGACGGGTTTACCCCCCCCCCCCCCCCCGAGTGGACCGGAAGCATATGTAGGCGCATTTGGCATCCGCTTTAAAGCGTACATGTACGCTGGTACTCATTTCATAAAAAGTAACAATTCCTTTAAAGTCCCTATCGAGCTTATTTCTTTTAAGTTCCAGATGAAAAGTAGACCCCTTTAATAATACTAATTTTTGAAAATAAAACCTTTTCTAGCCGTTCCTGTTACTTGAAGCGTCCAATGATGACGTAGCAGGAGGTATATGACGTAGCACGAGGCATAAAGCAGAGACAATCTTTTTATCTCAAAAAATTAAATTCTGGCTACAATAGTCACATTGTTATAACTTTAATCAATGAATTACTCCCTTGAAATTGCTTGAAAAAAATTTTAAGACATCTTTTTTATCAGAAATGAAAATTTTTAAACAAAAACTACATAACTCACTGCTGCTATGTCACAGGTTACAAGTCCAAAGCCTGCTCGGTCAAAATTTTCGTTTTGATTAAAAAGCATACTTAGATGTGGAAATTTTCTTTGGCTATTCGAATTTTGAGTTCACAGATGACAACAGTTTTGATCCAAAAAGTAAAAATTTAAGCTTGATAGGGACTTTAACATTAATTTCTTTTCCATAAGAAGTTAACTTTTGCACCAAAAAATAATCTTCTATGTCTTTTGTGTCAGTTTCGGCAAACTGCTAAATACAAAGAACGAAGGAAAAACTGAAGAACATTAACATGAGATGTTAGAACACGGCACAGCCAACCAAAGACGAGTTCTTCTATAAGTTTGGTGTAGGTTATTTCTTTTTGATACTTTAGAGTCGTTTTGGAGTTAACAGAAACAATAGTTGCAAGTATTCTCATAAAGTACCTTTTGTTAAGAATGACCTGGTTTCGTCGTAAAGAAGTTCCCACCCATCTGTAGCTATCACTCGGGTTAGATTTGATTTTATAAAGTCATTACACTGGTCGAGTAACTTATCCCGCAATCTCTTGATCTCCTATACAAAAAAGATCAAGTTAACTTGCATTTACCGGGGAATACTCTTTAGATAGAGGATGTTCGGCAAAAAGGGAGAAAGTCTCCGTTTGGAAAGGAACCTCGGTGTAGGGTAATATAAGGAAATAAGTATTGCTATAGTGATAGGGTACAGGGAAATCTACTGCTCCGGTATTTTTGTCCAAGATTTTTTTGAACCCTTAAAAAGTCAAAAATAAGACATTCCAATAAGAGGTTTTGTTGTGTGTCTCTATTTCTTTATTAGGTAATGAAGCCCCACCAATGTGTGTGTAAAGAAGTAATAATTGTGTAGAAGCATAATCTAAGATTATTTGTCTTTGAACATTCCAGATACCATTGTTATTGTAGTTTTATCATAATATATACTTTTTTGTAACACTTATTTCCAACTTAAGATCAAAGATGCCATTTATATTAATTTTGAAAAGCCTTCGCTTAATTAACTCCAAAGCAGATAAACCTTAACATATCTTTCCAATTTCTTTTTTCGTCTTGGACATTTCAACTAACACTATTATCCTATTTTTTTAAATTTTTTTCTTGTTATAACCCATCCGAATAAACTCCTTCCAATTTGATAACAGCCTTGCGATTTTGTCGGCCATTTTTATTAAAGCAAAAAACGTTATTCTTTAAATTTTGAACAAGGTTAAATTGATAGACAACAAAATTAGTCGTTTCGCCGTGTTTAACAACGAAAAACTATTAAAATGCCTGATTTCAAAGGCAGTGCTAGACAGCTTTAAAAAGTGGACAAATAACGCCGAAAACGAATTTGAAGTTAAAAAAAAGAAGCGAATCCGCTTTCGCTAATTAGCAGTTTTAATAACAAGATTTACTAAAAACCTATCAAATCTCTAAAGCTTAAAATGTGGTAAAAAAAAGCTTAAACTGAGAGCTTACAGTCCATCCAGCTTCAATTAGTGTGGAGAGGAGAGAAATTTTCTTCGCTGCAACTGTACACAAAGTTTTTTCAAAGAAAAGACTATTGGGCGGGTTATAAAACAAGTAAACCCCTTTTTGGCTTACTGGTATATCGAAAAATAACGTCCTTTGGCTAGTAGATTGTCCTTAAAATTTCTCAGTTACCCTCGAAGCTGTTCACTTTTCGGCAATCTATCAGCCGCAGAAAATATTCTCCGATATACCTGCCGCTGGAAGGGGTTTAATTTACTAATTACACTCATTTCTTGCATCACTGAAGATCGCATTAGTTGTGTCGAAACATAATGGTTTCCTTGGTCTTGAGTAGGAATTCTGTATAAGCATAATCTAAGATTCTGAAGCATCCTGTATTAAATATAAAATTACCTCTGGATAACTTTCATCCTCATAAAACTGCTCATCGCAGAGGGCTTTTGTTGCTCTTAGTTGATTACAGCAGTTTTCAGCAGTCAGCCCGTCTGCAACTGCCTTAAAGATCTTCTCGACAATAGATATGAACCAGCCAACTCCCTAACCGATAAAAAAAGACAAAGCTGGTGATCTACAGATATTGCTAATCTAAATACTAATTATTAACTACTAATCTAATTAACTAACAATCTAATTGCTAATTTACTATAAAAATGTTGTCGTTGATGAAATGGTACTCTTGTAAAACTAACCGATTGCCCCACGATACGAATCTAGTTAGACCGCGCATTTCGGCTGCGTACTGATAGTTTTCATCAGATGTGCGATCATATAGCCGTCGGTTGGGTCAACTCTGCGTCTGATGTTTGCGCACAGAAGGTAGCCAGGCCTTTGGATCACGATGCCGCTATCTTTTTTGAAGTCGTTAGGGTGCGGCTGGATCTGGATGGCTTCCTAGACTCGGCGAGTCTACCAATGTAGTTCATGGTCCATGTATTTACGCTGCCTTGATGAGTATTTCCGTCACGCTAACGAACCAAGGAAATCATCCAGAACCAAAAAAATCATCCAGATCCAAGAAAATCATCCAGGTCCAGCTTGGTATATTTTCAACAGAAAAATGGGGATGACGCGCGAACAGTAGTGACCAGAAACAATCAGGAAGAAGTCAAGGCGACATCAAAAGCCGCACGGCAGAGAATGGTTACGATTAAAACTAGATTGAACAAGAATTACATAGTACTGGCTTTGTTGTTTATGTCCCTGAAAGATATCATGGTTTATCCTACGGCCAGATATATGTATTTCAAGGAACACAAGCAAGATAATTTTGTTGCTTACCTTTAACATGTCCTTAAATCGACCGTCTCTCGCAATTCTGGAAAAATGCTGAGCGGCAAACTTAAGACAAGAGTTCTCGAGCTCACGAACCATAGAATGGACAGAATCAGCCCACCTGACTCTCGGCGTGTTGTATGACAAGCGGTCGCACCTCTCCAGTAGAGAGATCACAGTACTAAGAGCCTTAATAAACCAGCGAACGAGCTGTTAGTTAGTGAAGTGATTAACCAAAGTATAAAACCCACATACTGACTCGTCGTCCACTATAGTGGTAGTTTTCCCCGTACCCCTTTTAGCTGAAAGTTTTAAGCTGCTTTTAGGTTATTAAATTTTACTATTTAAACCACTCGAGGGTTCAATGATCAATTGAAATTATATATTTATAACAACCACTGAAATGGGCAATGGAAACAAACAAAAACAGAAAACAAACAAAACAGAGCTACTCACCATGTTTTTAACTTATGTGGCTTGCCAGGCAATCTTAGGCTCATTTTCGCATGATCATGAAAGAGGCTTATTGACCCACGAAAACTATAACTATGAGTTGTTACATGCAGTTTTATGTAGTTATAACATAGAGGGCAAAATTTCTCGGCGCTGGTATGGTACCGAAGTTTCCGAAGATTTTACGCATTTCGCGCCTCTTTGGCTATTTCCCATCATCCAATGCGTGCTCTTGGAACAATTGCTAACTATACACAGAAACAAAGTTCACATACTATTCCAGCTTGTAATTCCCCCAGTACTTGGTCTTGTAGCTCCTTGCTGAAGTTAGCAAACTCTTTTTTGCAGCAAACACGTTCAAAATATTTCGCAATCCACCTGTTTACAAATTTACAGGAAGTAATAAAGAGACGGGAATTTGTTGACAACATCTAAGTTCTTTCAATTGTTTAAATTATATTTTCCATGTTTGTTGATTCACTAGAATTTCTAGCGCCTGGCTTGTGTTCATAAACTGTTCAAGACTGTATATGTTGTTTTTTCATATCGTTTTTTTCGGGAAAAAAACTTGAATCGAAAAGGAATCATTAATCCATTTGAGATTGTGACATTACATATGCTGTACTATAATAGGTTTACCCAAAAGAATCAATAGCCTAAATTTGTCTTCATTCTAAAAAAATTTTGTTAACAAAGTGGCATCGGTATTTTTGTACCCGTCCAGTACTGTAGTTAGTGTGGGACTGAAACGTATGAATTAATGATGTTTTGGTACGATTTCTTCGAGAGGTATACTTAAGTGAATTTCCAACTGGGGAGTACCAGAATATCAAATGAGATCTTGCAAAATGAAACTACAACAAACGTTGCCACTTTGAGACCAAAGATCATTGCGACAATTAAACTGGTCTGAGGAGAACTAAAAAGCTAAATTATTCTTTCTCGAACCAAATGAACCCATTGGCCGGCGCTTATCTCCGGTTTCTGTAGTGCTAAAAAGATGAGAGTCTTTGAGTCCCCTGGACAGGACACTAATCTATCGCAGGTTAGCCCCCAGCAGAACTGGTACTCATTTATACAGCTGAGTCGACTGGAACAAAGTCAGGTAAAGTGTCTTGCTCAAGGACACAAAACAGTGGTCTGAGTGGGGCTCGGCCACTGGGTCATCAACTGACTGAACTAGAATCAGTTTGTACTGCTTTGTCCATGATGTACTTACCGAGTACAATCCTTCTTCAGTGCAGTCAAATGAAAGGTGTCTGACACTTCTAAACAGTTAGAAATGCTCCCCAAACAAGTCTTACAAGGCTGAAAAATACATTTTCAAATAGTTAACTAATGTTTTTCCGTAATTAAAATACTCTTCAATAGTTTTCATACATCGTTTCATTGTATTTGTCATTCATTCCATTCCATACACGCGTGTGGGTATGATGTTTCATGGCAGTGTTCAACAATGTTCTCCACTTTTAAAATCTGTCTATGGCCGAGAGAGAACTGGGTCATAGGTCTTCACCCCTAGTTCTGTCCATGTTTAATGTGGACCATAATCTCAGTTTTGCCATCACCTCGCAACAGATAAGCTATAACTTTTTATCAAGCGTCTAAACCATATTTGGGGCCTTCACCTGCGAGCTAGATCCAGTTCAACTAATCCATCTTTAAAAAATTAAATACAACAAAAAGTAAATAAAAAACTGCCTGGTCACCACAGTAGGTGTCCCTGGTAGTTCAGCTCTACCCTACATGGTTTCCATGGTTACACAGGGTTCGAAAAGACTCACAGAAGCTCAACAAACAACAGCTGTCTAAACATATGTATTACAGCTAGATTGTTTCGTTTAATTACTATTATCTGTGCTGGTGTAAAAGACACATAAATCGCCATGTCACACAAGAAATTGTCAGCAGCCAAAATGCCCCTCTCCCCTCCAGGCAAGGCGTGATGACCTTCGATCCAAAAACGACCTTTTAGCATCGATTTTGAAAAAAAGGCAGGAGAAAATCACAGAAAAACATAATTAGTTTGACTTCGCACTCCAAAAAATGGCACTCTTAAAACGGCAATGGTTTGAACCCTGGAGTAACAGTATAGATCGTATGGTGAGATTGTTCAGGTTAGTGTCGTCCTGAGAAGGACTGCTGTCGGCGTAAATGACTGACGTTTCAACAACCTGTGCAGAAGCCTTCTTCAAGGTCAAGTGAGAACTCACTTGAGGACGCACCGACAAAAGCCCTTTTCCGGCCTACACTAAACCGGGCGATCTCACCATACAATCTAAAACAATCTTGTTATTTCTGAAAATCCCTAAAAATACCTGTTTGGCGATTTCGACCCCTAAAAAATGACGAGCACCCTACCGAGCAACAACAGAGGGAATAACTAAGCGGGCAGAATGTCCTATACCCTCATGATTTCCAGTTTCCCTGGAAAGCATATTTTGACATAAGGGCAATTTAAACCGAAAAATGATGTAGTGTTAGTAACAATCCATGCTTATAAACTGTACTATATGCAATACCTAGAACGATCATACCTTGTGAAAGAGATGACATTTCTCTATCTTCAAGCAAGCAGTCACAACTTCCTTCAGTCCTTGGAGATGGTACATATCGGCAAGGGACAGCACATCACTTTAGGTTCAACACAATACACAAAAACAAGTTATATGTCTTGTAAAATGACCAAAGTTCAAAGGTTAGACCTTTCAATGAAAAAAACACCCAAGCTCAGCTCCACGGCTTGGCAAGTACTTTCTAAAACGATTCATTTACTAATATTCTGCAAAAATTACTTTAAAAAGGGACTGATACAATCCAATGGAGGGCGCCATGTTGCACTGATGTCCGACGTCACAACGTGAAACTGTCAAAAGAATCAGCTCTATTGCCTTGCTAGGTCTGTTTGTTGCTTGCATTCGTAAAATTATCCAGTAGAACAAAAAAAGCTTACATTTCTTTGGTACAAAACTACAATGTGACGTTGTGATATCACGGACTAGATGGCGAACGCAAATATGGCGGCTTCCCTAGCGTCAACCTTGCACGTTTTGCAAACCAACCAAAAAGGTACGGCGAGTTGACACCCTAAAAATTACTTTTTTCTGGAGTCATAAATAGATGTTCTTAAACATACAAAAAAAATTCTGGAGTGAAGGTTCCCTTTACAATTAAAACTGGTTACCTCTTGAGTTGGATTTTAACAATAGGGTAACAGAATAAATAAGAACTGTTGATCATTACATATACTTACTAGACACTGGCCATGTCGACTGGTATGTGGGTAATTCCTCCATACAGGTATTGGAGAACAGTCATGAAACCATTGTAAGTTACTCTGCAGTGTTACAAGATGGTTTGTAAAGTTGGGTGACACATTCAGACAATGCAAGCAGCAAATTAGATAGAACATGCAAATCGGATGTAACATATAGTGTAATGGAAGTTGTAAAATGTAAAGAACCTATACATAAATGGTGGCGAATTTTAAAATGTTCTTTTGTCTACATTCAAATTAACGTAACTAGCCTTGTTTTGCGTATCACACTCTTTTGAAAGTTTTACTCAAGAACGAGGCTAGAATGTAGACCAAAACGCCGCCATTTATGCATTATATAGGGTTTACGAAAGTACATACAATACTGTAACCAACATAGCAGTCAATTAACCTGTTCAATGTATCCACTAAACTTGAGGGATTGTTGTACATAATCTTGATGATGGCTTTGACAGTCTCATCAGGGAAACCATAGTTGTGAAGTATATGCACATAACCTTTCTGTAAACATTGTTGAAAGCCTTGGAAAAGTCAACGAACATGACTTTATTGTTTGAGATTTTCAGCTCTTTTATAATTCTTTGGATGGTCAATATTTTGAGCAGTCTTGCGTGGCCTATACAAAAGCCATTTTTGTTTGGTTAAAGAATGGGATCGATAGAAGGGAAAAATGAGTAGCATCTAGTTGTAGATCTAACAGACCTGCACGGGCAACAACAACAACCCTACATCCACTTAACACTGGCAGAAACCGGAAGTAAATGCTAGTCTAATGGGCCACTTGGCTTGAAAAATAGGCCCGCAATGCATGCATGTAGCTACTGTGTTCTTGTTTCCATAGGTATGTGAATACGGTGCTGTTTAGTATGTACAGCTATTTCAAAAATGGACTACGCGCCCACACCACTTATTGTTTAGTTACACTTTAATACAGAAACATGAGGCCATAATGAGGCATTGTTTTCTCATCAAGAGATAACTCCTTATGTAACTCCAGCCATAGATACAGCTAACAATAACATGAGCCATCGTTTTCTCATTAAGCAGTGAGAAAAATTGCGTGAGTCTTTGTGCAACTAAGTCTTGTGGTTACAAGTTACAGTGGGAGAAAATCTCGGGAAAATTCATGTGGTCTTATAAGGCATACCAAACTAAAATAGCATTGTAGCTACTGTCGGGCATGCACAGTAGCTACAAAAAGGATCAAGCTTACCCTTTAAGATGAATGTCCTGGCATTTGTCTTCACTCCATCCACCACCAAACATTGCAGCAAAATAGCTTGATCGAGTGTACAGAATTGCCCTGCCCAGAACATGAGTTACAATTATATTCACAGAGAAATGTTTGTAAGCCTGTTTCTTTTCAGGAAAACTGTGTTTCTCTAAAATAACAATAGGATTTTCAGCAGACAGCTTTAAGGCTATTGAAAGTGGAACTACGTTTGCCAATGTTGAGTCACTGACTAATCCCAAATCCAGAACCTGGAACAAAATTGGGAAAACCAGAAAAACACAGGAATGTTCAGGTTTTCAAGGTTTTTCGTTACTTTGAGGTTTTCTGGGTTTTCATCAAACAAAATTTAAATCTAACAATACCCGAGAAAGTCAAGAGCAATTAATTCCAAATTAAATTCATATTTATTCCTGGAGAATCATAATTTGTGTGTTGCTTTCCAAGATAAACAGGAGAGCTGGACAATCTTTGAACAAGTAAATTAAGAGGTTAAAAACTGCTTTAACTATAGGAAACCTGGAAAACTCAGAACATTTCTTGCTTTAAAACCCAGAAAACCACAAAGAAGAATTTTTTGTGTGTTTTTCTCTATTTCCACAAGAACAGCATACACCAAATATAAAGCATACAGAAGTCACTTACAAACTAAGGCTAAAATATGAAACACAAAATTAATGGTAGGTTTGGGGAGCCAAAGTAAAGGCAATTATACTAAGCTGGAGGGTAATGAGGTGATATAAAAATGGCACTTTTGACCCTGAAAAATGAGGTGGATGACAAAAAACTGCATAATTTAAGTGAACTTACGAACTGTGATTCGATACTAAAATCTTAAACAAACATTCTGAAATTAAAAGACACATATACCAACATTAACACCATTGATAAGCAACAAACTTACCTGTGGGCCCTTACAACCTTACAATCTTCCAGAACAAAAGTTACATCAGCTGTTTCTTTATTGTCAATTAAGGGCAACAGATCTTGTCCTATTTTACAACAGGTCTGAAATGATTTAATAATACATAACATGAAATCTTATACCAGCCAAAACAAAGTATTTGTTTTTTTATAACACACCCAAAGTTACCATTATAGTTTATTCCTGTATTGTACGCATATGTATTCATAATAATCAAGACTTCAAACAAAAAAATGAGTTTTGCATACATTATGCACTGTCTTGCTTTTACAGTGTACCAAAATAATTTGGATCTGTCTTGACTCTAAAGGTCTCTCTATGACCTTTTGAGTTAACTTTCAAAGCCTTTTTAAACTCAAGTTTGCTTCATATCTAAACAGTGTCACCAAACAAAAAATTCAAAAGTAGCCAGTGGGCAGTGAAATTTTCCTTCTACTTTGGGCACTATTACTCTTGCCATCTACTTTAAAAAACAAAATAACACTTTATATTGAAATTACATAATTATTATAGTATCTTTAAGGTGTTTCTCCTCCCACTTCCAATATTTTGCCACCCATCTAACAACTTAATCAAAACCCTCCCAAACATAACAACTGAAATTAACGCTAGTTGTTAATGTACCCTGTAGAATGAAGCAGCATGAAATAAATCGGGTATAATTATTATAATACACATATCTAGAAAAATAACATTTTATTGATAAAGATTAATACATTATCAAACAGAATTTGGTTAAGTTGAAAATCAATTGCTGATACTAATGCATCTTTAAGCCTTTATAATTTTACCTACAGACAACTCTAAATTCATTTGAAGATGCTGCAATAACAACACCAACCTTTAAGTCCTTAGATTTTTCCAGCTTTTCTTGTTTTTCAGTGTCGGAAACACTAGCTGAAAAAATGACTCAGTTAAGAAAATTCATATAACTTCAAAATATGTAAAAAGAATACAACTTACTAAAAGTTATCCTGTCCAAAAGGCTGATGCAAAACACATGATTGCTGAAGTTTAATTGATCATTCCAAAAAAAAGATCACTGCTGATTAGAACTGATTTTACCAAAATGCCTTGTGAACTGTGCACCACACAAAGAAACTTAAGGAAGGATTTTCATTGGTAAAACTAATCTTAGTATAACTAACAACACTTGTATGTTGGAATTGAGGTTGAAAGATTCTCTCTTTGTGTTTTTATGGGCAGTTTTAGATTTTTATGCACTAGTATACAGATTACTGTCTTAAATTGTGTATTAATGTGCACATTCAAATCATTCACACACTTACCTTTGATTTGACTGTTCTTGTTATCGGCATCCACATCTTCAGTACCTGTTGCACAAGTGTTGTTATCGATATCTTTTACTTCGTTCTCTGTGTACACAGACCTATAGCACAGAAGCAGCAATAGATATATTAGTTTCAGATTGAAACATGCCACCTATAGGTGACAAGTTCAAGCCCTGGCTTTTCTCTTCTCATTTTTTAATATTTTATAACATAATAAGAAACCAACCTCATACCCAGGCTCTTCCCTCTCCCAAGAGAAAGACCCTGGTTGAGTTTGGTCTTGTGACTGATGACATTATTCTTGACCAAGGGAGGGGTCTGCTAAATAAGCCGTTTTGTTATACAAATCTTTGCAACATCCAAAGCGAGGATGGGATAGAAGAATGAGCCATTTCAGTTCTGTTCTCAACAAGTTTAAATTTTGCGATCGAGAACAGCAACTATTGGAATATTGTTTTAAAACCAAAACAATTAAGTTCGCTGCCTTGAAGCTATTTACATTGGCAAAGATTTTGTTGGTGTGCTGCCGACAGGTTATGGAAAAACCATTATTTTTCATCTTCTGCCACTGATGTTTTTGCACAAACATAACTACTCTTGTTCGCCTTCGCTTTCTTCGAAAACTCCTGATCCAGGCTCAGTAAGAACAAAAAAGAACCCTAAGCACCCCTCCCTCGTTCAATTTTTTTGTTACCACCTAGAATGTGTATGCCATGGACCAGACCCAACCAGGGTCTTTCTCTCGGGAGAGGAAGAGCCTGGGAACAAGGTTGATTAAGAAACTTAGTTTGTAGGAATCACAAAGTTGTGAATATTTCTTGAAAATTATGAGTTACACTGTCAGTTTTACTGAACATATTTGTGACAAAAATCTCTGTGCACTTTATGTAGTAGAATGGCATGAAGGGGAGATCATGCATTCCAATTACTTTCTATCATAATGAAAGACCAAGTAAATACCATAAATTATGTCACTTTTTCTGATGGCTTAGAGCAAGGAATGAATTTGAGAGAAGATATTGGCTTGAAGTTATTTTATTCTTGATGCTTATAGTAGATTCATAGTATCCATATATACATATGAATCATTTTATAAGAATTTTTCATTTTGTGGTTCTTAT
This sequence comes from Hydrozoanthus tunicans, assembly GCA_026413305.1. Taxonomy (NCBI): domain Eukaryota; kingdom Metazoa; phylum Cnidaria; class Anthozoa; order Zoantharia; family Hydrozoanthidae; genus Hydrozoanthus; species Hydrozoanthus tunicans. The sequence continues at coordinate 12,651 of JAOBAT010013903.1, read as the reverse complement.
ATAAAAAAAAAACATACAATCAATATAATAATCTAATACATAATTTTATGAAACATTAATATTTCTGTTGTTGTTGTCGCCAGTGTCCCTGTTGTTATTACTAAGATTTGAATCAGGCCAGCATTTTTGGAAGATCTTTTGCCTACCACACGTTTTTTCATTATCACAATTTCTTAATAAATCAAAGCTTGATAGAACTGATTAGTATAATCTGTTACAAATCATTAATATAGTACAATATATACATGGCAATAATTAATTTTAATACCTCAAAAATTCTTGTAACTGCTTAGCCTCAATTTCCTGAAGATTTATACGTGCTGTTGAGGGTGAAGGTAATGAAGACAGAACAGGATTTACGAACTTCTGGCAAAACTCGGATGCTCTGGCTCTCAAAACTATCATATGGACTGGAACAGACGTGTTCCGTCCCACTTGGAAAGTTACATCGGCAAAAGTTCCTTCTTCGTACAACCTAAAGGAAAAGCAGTTTGTTTTCTTTACACCAACGTGTCTTTTAAGTTGGAATCCTAACGAGTATAATTTATCAAAACTTACGTTTTTTCGTAAAGGATTTGTGTAAAAACTATACAATTAAAATGTATTAAAAAGAACATATAAAACATCTAGACAATCTAGAATACCTTCCAAGATCTCTGATAAGCTCTTCCTCAACAAGTTGTGTAATCAACTTTTTAAGTTTTTCTTCCTTTTCAATAAACACTTTAAGAGCAGTTCGTGACATCTTTTTTATGCTTCGAAATAATGATTATAAACACTGCCTCAAACAACTTGCCTCAGCAAAATAACTTGACAGTTTACAACGATTTGTTCACGTGGGTTACCAGTCCCTCTCAGCCACGGGAGCTAGAGACTTCCGGTCAAGACCAGTCTCTTGCCCGGCATAGACAAGGCGTGGTGGCTAAATTAGTGGTCATTCAAGAGAGAATTTATTTGCTGAAGAAGAACAGTAGAAAAGGAAGTGCAAGCTTCTGATCCAACTATAAGCTTACATCTGTTTTTAGTAGAGTTTAGATACCATTTTGATCGAAAGAGATGTACTACAAGAGTAGTGCGTCGCGTCCAAACGGTAAAACTCGGAGTATGAGGCGGTTATCGGGTTCGGAAAAGATCATGAAGTCGTCGTCTTCGTTGAGAGATTTCAATGGGGCCAGGGCGGGAGAGCTTCCTTCAATCTCCCACGTGGCTACTGTGAAAATGGTCACAGACTTCAGTGCTTCAAGCGCCTACGAATCCGAGCGTCGTCTTTGACAACGGTAAGCATTGATTCTTAAAGCTGTTAACAAATATTTTGGCTTTTAAAAATTATTACACATAACTGTAAAGGTATAGTCAGTGTGGAATGGAATTTTCTGGCTGATATTGCGATTTCGAGTTTTCTAGTTCACGCATTTCTCGAAATGTTTTCTTTTTATGATTGTCTGTCTCGTATTTCATTTTGGCAAGGAAATGTTTAATACCAAGGTGTTCATTTGATTTATTGCCTTCCCAAAAATTGCCACCTCGACGATTTTTATCAGCGAGAGTGCAACACGTAGCCATTTTTGAACACCCTGAAAGCGCTTTCGCACCTTTTCTATCCCCGAGGTTACAGTGCAGTTTGAACGCTAGTTCTTTACAAAGATAACATTTTTAACGCTAATTTAAGTAGTACAGAGAAAGAGATTAGTTCCTAAACGCCAAGTTTACTGAATAGCTTGAGAGAGGCTAGAGTTAAGAGCAATTCTTATTCGGAGCGATTCTAGAATACCCCGCCAAATAGTAATGTGTGGTCGTCATGGAGTAAACAAAATATTTGGAACTGAGTCATCGTTTGGTTTGATTTGGAAGTAAACTGAGAAACATCAGTTTGCTATCTTGATTTACTCCTTCCAGTTTAAAAATTTTCCCTTGTGCCACCAAACTAACAGCATTGAAAATTCCGGTTTCTTTTCAATCGCGAAGGAACGCGTTCGTGAATTGGATTGGTCCTTAAAAATTTCTTGTGACGTCATTGCTAGAGATATTGAAAGCATGTAAACTTTTCTTGATTTTCGTTACCTCCCATCGAGGTAAGATTTCAGTTATTGATTCGGCCAAATGCCTCAGAGATGGGTTAAAACCAGTTGATTATAGTAGCTGGCCAAAATGATTTGGAAAGTTTAACCTTAATTAGGGGTTTGTTCCAAACCACAGGCATGACATCCAACGAATTAATTATGATATGACTTTTGAAACTTCTACATTATCTGTTAATATTATAATGCCCAAACAACAGATTAACACATTCAAATACATAAGAACAATTTTTATTTGTCAGGTTTTTTAGGTGGGCTCATTTTATATAGTTTTCTGAAAAATGAAATAAAGTAAAAAAGCAAAGTTTTAGTTGTGCTTGTAAATCAAGGAGAGCTATCTGGAAAGATTACTATTACTTAAAACGTTTTCAAACTCAATATATTAACCCAGACTATCCAACCATCCCGATTTGATCGTGATTATCTCCATTTTTGCTAGAAAATCCTTATTCACAACTAATATGCAATCGGGGTAGAAAAAGTCCCAATCTCGACCCGAGTTGTGATATTTTTGTCAAATTCACATAAAAGAAAGTGAAATGCAGAATACTTAAAACATTGATGTCCCAAAAAACAGGAGAAACTGAAAGAAATATTGATGAAAAAAAATCAAGTACTTTTATGTTGTGGACCCGTTATCGTTATTATCTTTCAGAGCAAATACAAAATTTGTTGAGAACAGAAACACAAAAGTTGCAATCAAATTCACCAAAAAGTTTTGACTGAAATTGTTGTGTTCAGAGCCTCTTGATTCAAAAATTTCTTGGCAGAGGATGCTTCTGACAATTTAAAAACAATATCTCAAAGTCCTCTAGAGGTTGGACAGTCTCAGTGTCAACCCTTCAAGTAACTGAGCTTTTACATGCCTTAGTGTTGTTGTTTTTTGAGAGGAAAAGAGTATAGTTTTAGAATATTTATCCAAGGTTGGTGCAGCATTGAATATAGATGGCGTTTGTGTTTGATAACAAGTTTTTTCATGACTTAATCTCGACTTTTTCAAAAATCTAAAATGAGTACAACAATAAAATAGGTCCATAGATGTTTGTTTTTCTTGCATTACAGAATTTTTTTGCAAATGAATATTTAAAATCCATTCAAGTCTAGGAAAAGCAAAATAGAAACAGCAAGGTTTCAATTGCGAAAAATTTGTCAGTTTATTAAAAACATTGAACTTTAATTAAATTGAAAACTGAAAAAAGAAGTTAAATGGTTAAAATAGTTTACAATTTAGTTTCTTCATAATTGAGTCACAGTTTTGAATGGTAGATTACATTAGGTAAACATTATACAACTGAGAAAAGCACCTGAAGTAAAATTTAATTACAAAAATACTCAAACCCTTCAATTTAGGAACAGAAAAATGGTCAGAAAATTTAATTGCCCGTAAAGTTTAACTTCTGAACATTAAAAATGCTGTATAGTTTAAAAATATGCTAACTTCAATTACTGACTTGATATTACATATAGTCGAAAGCCTTGAAGGTATAGTCAGGAACCCATTTAAATAGATTTAAAATAGCTTTACAGCTCAGATTTATCATCTTCCAACACAATTTATTTGTGAACATTTTGCGAGTGTTTGACGAAACTTTGAGTTAGAGTAAAGGGCACAATACATTGATTAAAAATGGCAGACTGAGGCATTACTACACTCCTTATTGTTGGTATTGTTTGTAAAGTGGTAGTTGTATCGGCAAATTTTTAAAGTGTCTTTGCTATCATTGAAATTTATATGTAAAAATGTCAAAAAAGTTTTTTTTGTCTGAAATCTAATGTCTGAAACTTAGTTCGAGGTCCAGATATTTTGTAACTTGGTTATAATAGGTTGTGGTTGCTAGCAGGAGTTGAACACTACTTATTTGTTGTTACTCGGCAGGGGGCATTCACCCGGACTCTCCAGCTGGGGATTTGGATGATTGCCAAGACATTCTTGGCTTTGAAGAGTTCCTGACCGGAGACCATGGTGTTGATTTTGTTTTAAAGCACAGGTCACTGCACAAACAGTTCTTTGATGAGGTTGCAGATTTTGAAAACACCATTGGCAGTGAGGAGAGAAGAGTTGATAATTGCAATGGAAGCCAAGACTCTTTTCTGCCATGCACCTCTGACTTACAACTCTGTGGTCCAATTACACATGATAAAACACTCAAGCAAGATGAAGTCTGCACTAAAGAAAATTCAGAAACAGAATGTTTGAGCAGTGACCTTGGAGGGGCAAACTTGGACATTGAATCTATGAATGATGGCTGCTCCTTAAAAGAATCAAATGGAAATCAACCTATCGATCCAACAATTAGTTTACAAAACCCCAGTTGGCAGGAGGGGTTGTTGTTGCAAAGGCAAAGCCAAGTTCTCTCAAAGTCTGCTGAATTATCTGAATCATCAAGTTGTACAAGTTCGTCAGCTTCTGTTGAAAGCATTGAAGATGAGATGAAATTTTTGACAAAGAGACAGAGGAATAATCAAGCATCCAAAAAATTTCGAAAGGCCAAGAAATCAAAGCTGAGAACTCTATTTGAAAAGGAACAGAAACTGCAGGTTGAGAATCAGCAGCTCAAACTGCTGCTGAAACAACTTCAGGATGAAGTTGTGTTGTTAAAGAAGCAGTTACCACAAAATTGGAAATTTCAAATGGTACTGTTTCAGATATGAACTCTAATATCACTCCTCATTGGGGACTATTATTGGAGATAATCAGTTTTAGTTTTTCAAACTTGGAAAGTGTTGCTACCTCACATAAGAATCAAAATATGCAACATTGATATTTCGAGGTTTTGAGGAGTCACAACTAGTTAAGTATTGAATGTTGCCACACATTTTAAATTTGATCTATAATGTTTACAAATAATCTCTCAAACCCTGTTTCCCTTCCCTTCTGAGCTGCCTTACCACCCGGCCCTGCTCTTTACCCTTAACCACACTATTCTCCCTACCCCTTATTACCCTATATCTTCCCATACCCTTTACCCTACTCCCCACCCACATTTCCTAGCCTAAACTACTGTGGGGTTTGGTGTACTGGAAAATAATTTTGAAAAGTTTCAGTATTTAGTTTATTATAGGGTGTTGTTTTGTAGTGTTTTAGTTTTCACTCAATAGCTTGTGAAAAAGCAAAAACTATAAGTCAGAGTGTCCACTAAAATTCATCACAGTACCTTCAGAATGCATTGCAGTAGGATGGGCTTTGGTTGGATGCTGATTTATGACATTTTGTTGGACACCTTGGCAAAATTAAAAACTAAGTTTTTGAATTAAATTCATAGAACTTTTTCAGTTGAATCTACTAGAAATGACTTTGATGCAGTTTTTGCCTACTTGTGGTTGCATCAAGTCCATTGTAATGTTTAACTTGTCATGAGTGTACTCATGATTTTTTTTAGTGATGATCCACACAAGAACTAGGGAACTCCATGGCATACAAAAGCAAAAACATGTTATACCTTTATTATGTCAATCAATATTGCAAACCCATTGGTTAAGCAAACTTTTTCAATAAGATAAATGCAGAAAAAGATGTCCGTTCAACAGTTTGCAAGCTTTCTAGTACCAGGGGTTTTTTCCCCATGTTTTGGCAGAGTTTAAGGAAAAGCCACTGTGGGGAATTTCTGCAGCACCATTTTTTCTCCCTAGCTCATATGCAGAATCATTACTTAAGTCTTGGTAACTGGTGTAATAACAATGCAATAGAGTGTCAGTGTTAGAAGTAGGTTTTATTTTTTTGGTTTTTCAGATTTTATGATGAGATAGTTTTACAATATGTTTGCAGCAAAGTATGTAAGGCTTTGGAGAGGCGATGAACTTTTCACAAGTTGAACTAACTGGTGTTTGGATCAAACTAGCCTAAATACTTTTGCTATTTAGGCCAAATCTCAGCCTAACTCTAATGATTAAAATTTAAGTAATCTGTTCTTTTTCATTATAGAACCTTGACAATTGTATCACAGTTTAGATCAACTTGTGATAAGTTTATGATTTTCCCCAATCAAATAGGATCAACTAGTTTAGATTTAAATGTTAGAAAGATTAAGGGCCGTCATTAGCCGAAGTTTTTCTCTTTAGTATGACTTACAAAAAATTGCGTTTTGTAAAAGGATTTAAGATTGTATTGCATTTGTGTGTTATATGACGGAATGACAAGAAATAAAAGCCCTTTAAACTAATTTGTCAATATGTTGTGATATAATGCGATAAGTGAAAACCTGGAGAAGTGAAGTAACAGACTGTGTGTAGTTTTCTCTGCTACTTTAAAGAGAGTTCGGATCTGGAAGCATTCTTACCTATGTCATGCAGACCATAAGAAGAGTTTGAAATTGGATCAGTTGTTCAACCATCCTTTTTAACAGCTTTAATGAGTTAGATTTTCCAAAAAAACTTATTTAAAATAAATAAACCAGCACTTAAAAATTCGATGACGAAAAAGGATGGATGCAAAACAGGTCATTGCGTCCTATGCGATGCACACGCCATAAACCTTGGTTCTTGGTTTATTACTCCTAAAAATAGCAGTTACGCTAATACTAGGAGGTAAACCAACTAGCCTCGTTATTGAGTTAAACTTTCAAAGGAATAAGTCACCAATAGGCTAAAATACTTTTAGCTCAGGGGTCTCTAAAACACTGCACTACTTTGGAAATCAAGTGGGATAGTATTAAGAATTGGTTTATATTATTATTTATTTTTGTTTTATGATCCACCACTTGCAGGCTAGCCCCCAGCAGAAAAGAACATTTGTTGCATTTGTACAGCTCAATCAACATAAACAAGTCAAGAAAAGTGTCTTGCTCAAAGACACAACGCATTGGTCTGGCCGGAGCTCGAACTTAAACACGCCAACTGCTCGATCACTGCATTGGCCGCCAAAGAGACGAAAATAAGACTGTAAAGTGTTGTCATGACAATTTCGAGTGAAACTGGTACCGAGGCGCTACGGGTAGCCGGCATGCTCTTGTCGGCTGATGCGTCGCGCACATAAACAGAGATAGAATGTGGGGGATACTTGCACTCAAATTATTAACCATACAGAAATGAAAACGAGAAACTATGCTTGTACAACAAGCAGGCCACTTCTGAGACTAATTGGAATTCTTTCGGGTGTTGTACTGGTAAGCCACGGCGCTTGGTTTCGCAGACAGAACAGTCCAGGTACAGTAAATCGCAACAAGGCCTTTACCTCATCCAGCTATCGTGGTTAGAGTACTTTAGAGCTGCATGGAAATTATTCTCTCGTTTAACCGCAGAGGTTTTGATTCCTCGCAATTGGGTTATTCGTTTTGCTAGTTTCATGAGTGAATCCCATGGGATAGGGTTATTGATTTATTATTCACATTTACGCGCTAGTTTTCATTCGCTTCTCATTGAAGTAATTTTCAGTATTTTTCCCCTACAGTTACTGATGTTGTACTTCTGGATTTGATTGTCATGTTTTTGCAAAAAAATCGTGCAAGAGTTTATTTAAATTGCTATTGGATCGACCTTTGTGACAAAATGAAGATAACTGATAAGAGGGCGCGTTGGTCTCAACTTCAGCTGTATGACAATATCGTTCAGTAGTATGAAAAACTAAATATGTTATTTTCCCAACTAACCCCAAGGCTAAAAATAGAAAGCAAGCCTACAGTTCGAGATTGATGCCTATAATATACTCGCATTACTTCAAAAGCCGAAACTTGGATCGAATTAGGAAGTTTTCCTCGAATTTATAATATTGCGCGATGATTTCTAATTATAAACTTCATTCATACATTTCATGAAAATGAACATTGCGATTAATTGTGCGCTGAAGCGGAATCAATTCAAGTGTACCGAATTTATTTTCAGAACAATAGCTTTCTAGATAAAATAAAGATTTTTTGGTTGAATTGCTTTGTAAACATGTATCGTTTTAAGATATCGACTGTACAAAATATTTCTATCCGTTCTGAATGTTTAACATCAGATTGGAACATTCGGACATTATGCAAAACAGCACGTTGAAAGCAATTGAATATTAAAAACAGGCGATTTGCAAGTTCGTGTCAAGAAGCATAAAACAAATTGAAAAACAAAACCTTGACACCTCTAAACTAATCGAGTGCAGACTCGTGAGATTCCAACTCAGGCCTCTTGGTCGGAAAATAACGCCGAAAACTAGTTTTTTCTTTCTTACATTTTTTTATCAGTTTGTCGGCGAGAAAGCACAATAGCTACTTTATGATCAGTAAAAATTAATTTATTGATAAGTTAAAATCTCTGCCGTCAAGAATTGTTATATATTGGAGCCCTGAGTAACAGCAAGTTATTGAAAGTATAAAGGTTATTTTAGTACATCCTAGTAGAAAAGATCGAGTTAGCACCTCTTAAATGTCAAGTGTGATAGTAAAACAACCGTTTAATTTGAGAATATTCAGTGAAGGTGAACTCGCCATTTTTAACCTCTTAAATAATAATACACGTCATAGTTTTAACCTTGCCAGACCACCCTTTCAACAGCTCGCAAATTTGCGACCTTGTACTAGTGGAACTATTGAAAGATATTTTCATTCACGGGTCTAATCTAATTACTATCGATACAACTTCAATTTCATTTTTCTATTCAAATCACGCACAGCAACGAGCGACGCTTAATTGATTGTTTGCAAGTATATTGGCTGCTGTGGCTGCTGTGGTTTTTATGGTCCTATTAATCTCGGCCCTCGACTTCTTCATTTCCGGCCTTGTCTTGTCTATGCTTGTTATGGCTCTTTACAAATTGCAACACAAACGGTACTCTTTGTACTTGTCAATAATCAATCTATTATTTGCTGTGGCTCTTCTTTATTTCTCATCAGTTGCCCATTTTCCCCGTTAATGACTGTCTCTCGTGGGAAAGCGACCTTATACTAGTGATAACGAAAGGGGAGGGAGAGAGATTCTAATGGCCATTATGAATCAGTCGATACTTTAATCATCACGTACGAATTAACCATTTCAAAACACTCGCTAAATCGTTATCTTACGACAACATTCGCGAAACTTTAACCGGCCGCCCTTGAATATATTTTTCTGGCAAAAAAAAACTGAAAAAATTGAAAGGCTTGCGAAATATGCGTGCGAAAATTAGTACGTGTGAGGTATTCCCTTGCAAAGGAATTAGCAAACTCCGCGCGCATTGGCTCAAACAAAACTCCTTATATTTGACTATTCGTTGCGGCGGAGGGATTGACGCAGTGGAAAGATCTCTGCCTCCCTACCCTGAGGTCCCCGGTTCGATCACCGGCCTGGTAGAGAATTGAATATTTGAGTGACCTTCTTTCCCGCTAAAGGCCACTCAGTTTTCCATCCCTCCGGGGTCGGTAAAATGAGTACCAGCATACATGGACCGCTTTGAAGCGGCTTTATGTATGCTTCCGGCCCGCTGGGGGTAAACTGATCATTGAATTAGGGCCTTTGATAGGTACATGGAGGGGCGCTATATAAACACAACACTTTTTTTACTTTAAATGACTGTGTTTTGTGTTGGCCTTAGGGAACCCATCTCCTCCATGGCCAGAGGGAAATTACGGCTTACCAATGGTTGCCCCATCGCTGTGCCCGGCCTCGGACGGCTTTACTTGGGCAACCGGCTCCCGCTACCACAGCATGGCCAATGCAAGCAAAGCATCAACGACATTTCATCTCGCAACAACAATTAACAATAATGAAGTGGAGCAGTACTTTTGCTTGAAAGAAAAAGATGCAAACGATTCTTCAAGGCCCTCCTGGCCTCAGGGGCGATACTGTGTATATAAAAAAGGAGCCTCGTGTCCGTATGGGCTCTCTGAAGGTTGGGTCTTTTGGGACGACGAAGACAAATCAAATAACAATTCTCACCAAGGGTCTCTTCCAAGTGGAACGTTCAACCAAGATACAAAAATAATTTTTTGTTGTCAAACAATTGGAAATGTATTTGAGACAATTTATCTCCCTGTCACTAAACCCTTTTATCTTATCGCCTTCAAGTCTTTCTTCTCGCCCAAAAACGCTGCCTGTCAAAATGTGCACGGAGCCATAGCAACGGTGGAGTATATTAGATTTGGAACTCAGACGAGCAGCGCTCCTAGAGTTGGTGGCTGGTCTCCCTATGGTGCAGATGGCGAACCCCAGTACATTTACTACTGCTATTACTCAGGTATGTGCTCGGTCACATGGCATCGTGCCCAGGACTTCTCCAAACTTCTGTGGAGAAGCCCTGGAACGAGGCTGGATGTCATTCAATAAATTAGACCGCAATCATAACAGACCTTTAAATTTGACAACTAGTACGAGTTTTTCCAATTGAACGTTCCGAAAAGATGGCTCCTACAGTTCTTAGCGTAGAAAAACATAAACCTGCTTATAAAAACGCACAAAGAAGATCTGTAAACTTCAGATATGACATACCGGTTGTTGTTTATAGTACAAGGAGGAATTTCACCAATTGTGTTCTTTTCTAGTTTAGCCGGCTCGTTTTGCCGTGCTAGGTTCATAAGGCATTCAGTTGCAAAATATACTGAGGAGCCGCCATCTTTAATTTAATTCAGACTGGTCAATTCGCCAAACTGCGCGTGCGTAATAATAATCACGCCATTTCGTTGTGTTTCCAAAATCTTGTCGTTGTTGTCTTTAATTTTCATAAATGTAGGGAGTTAACGAAACAAGGAGAGCGACGCCAACACGGCGGCAGAAAAAATGGTGAATACAATAGCTGCACGTTAGAATGCACCGTGTAGGTCATCTGCGCGCCGTCGTCTTCAAAGATACGACGTGAAAAGCTTAATTTTGTAGTTCTTGCGACTACGGAGCGATAAACAAAAATTCTTCTCAGTCTTCTTTTAATCTTTATGCAAGGAGCTTTACTCTTTTTATTTTCACAAAGTATTACTAGGACAAAAGCAAGGGCAAACGAAACAGACATGGTCAAAAAATGAAAAAGGAAAAGCAAGAAAAATGTTTTTTGGAAGCCGTTATTGTCGGCGTCGTCTCCTCGTTTCGTTAACTCCCTAAATTTATGAAATTAAAGACGACAGCGACGAGATTTTGGAAACAAAACGAGATGGCGTGATTAATTTTTCGCACAAGTCTCGGAGCGTGGACGACAGGATTTTGGCAACACGACGAGATGACTTGATTTCTTCGCGCAGTATGACGAATGGGAAAGATCGTACGAGTTCGTATTTGTTGTCAAATGTAGAAGTCTCCGAATCCGCTATTATCAGTAATTTAGTCATGATCAATTAATCGATTGGATAAACGGCTCGATGCCATCTGGTTGTTTCGCTACTTTTTGAACTTTTTAATTTTTTTTAGAGTTCACAGAAGCAGACAAAGATTAAACGAAAATTCCTACGAAGTATTTTTATCAATTCAAACCATTTTACCCCTGGTTAGTGTTAATCGGTCTTTGAAAAACTTGGCCCTAAACATCATCTAAAATGAATTACAACTTGGCTCGTTTTAGGTTGCAAGTGGCACTTGACGGGAAGTGAAGGCGACTTTAGCACACCAAACTATCCTTCACCCTACAGCAACAACCTCGTCTGCACGTGGACAATCGGTGTACCTTCGGGCAAGATAGCCGTATTACAGTTTGATGTCTTTGACTTGGAAGCTTCGTCTGATTGCGTTAGGGCTGGGTGTCTGTGTGACTACATAGAGATTGTGGAGTATTTTTCTGAGGATGTGCCAGTGATGAGAGGCCGTTATTGCATGGGCGTCAACAACACACCGCCAGTTTTCAGATCTGTAGCAGAAAACCTTACTGTAGTATTTCACTCAGATACTAGTGGAGTAGCGAGAGGCTTCAGAGCAAGTTATTACATAACAGGTGGATGATAATAAACTTATGTCTTAAGAAAGTTATGTAATGGTAATGATTCCGTATTCTTCTCTTGTATGCTTCTTCATTTGCGCAAATTCGTGTAATCACACATTGGTAGGGAGAGCGAATGGTAAATCTGAGACTAGCGGAGATATCGAGACGGTTTTTTTAAAATCCGAGCCCGAGCTAGACTTTGGAAAGTAATGAACAACCCGAGACCGAGACGTTACGATATACGAAAAATCCAAGAACAAGACATAAAAAACTTAGAATACCGAGACGACAAGCAAATTTCAAGCAAAACAAAGTTTTCGAGCTTTGTTGAAATGTCGAAAATGCGAGCCATTTTGTGAAAAGATAAAAGACTGCGAGAGAAAAAAGGGAAAATACGATACCTCAAGACATGACAAAAAATGACAAAATTCGAGAACGTACAAACCGTAATTTGTCGAGACTTTCATTTTTCGAGGGACCATTCGTAACCGTTCTAATACTGGCTGCATCGGTATTGCAGTATCGTTTTTTTCTTTCTTCTCGTTAAATAATGTAGCGTTAGTTCTTCTTCTTTAATTGGCTTTCATCCACAGAGGCATCAACGACGTCACAACCATCCACCCGCGGTAGTAAGTCAGTCCCTTTTACAACAGGCGAGTACCTATATACCTTATATAGTCTATAGCCCACGCGGCGACAGTCTTCCCCTTAAGGGAAAAGGTCAAAACAATGGTACTTCCTAGGAACCCAATTTAGGGGGTGGGGTATTGTGTGCCACCACCCACC
>JAOBAT010013892.1:0-10071 GCA_026413305.1 Hydrozoanthus tunicans | reverse complement strand
TCAATCATACGGCCGTGACCAAGAACAAGGACTACAACATTGAGTCCGAGAAAAGCTGATAAAATTCTTTGAACTATCGCCATTTGGTTATCTTAACCGGTCGGCTGTAAAACCTGAGTATTAAAAGTTCAATTTTCCTTCAGTAAGCACTGGGTGTTATCTTGATTATTTGCTACGAGTCAACTTGTGTTCCGTCTCGTTAGAATCCAACTCTTGTATTGTGGATGGGACCTGATTTGACAGCGCATTTATGTGGTTACAAAAGCTAAATATAACTGCCATGTAAAACAAGTCAGATTCCATATTTGGTGTTTTAAAGTAGCTTAGTAATTCCGGACTGAAGTAGCTAAACAAAGTTCTCAATTAACGAAGAGGCGTCAATACGGTAAGAATCGATTCTTTACTCTTAATGCCTTTGTGGCATATGAACGCCTAGATTAAAAAGGCCAAAACGTTAAGATAACTATTCAGTTATTCCTTAAAACGTAGGAGGCTTTTGAAAAATTTTTGAAAAATCTTTGACTTTATAGAATGTGTTTAAGCATTCGTGAATGATCACGGTTTAATGCTACTTCTGAACAATATGCACAATATAATGATGTATTAAGCAAGATAAAGAAAACTATAATAGATATTCCTGGTTAAGTTACTCTCGAAAAGTCAGTCAATCGTTTTAATGCACGCAACACAACTTCTCCTGGTCGGCAGAGTTTTTAAAGTTAAACACCACAGTTTATAAGAACCAGCACGTTTGGCTGGGGTTCATCTTAACTTTTTGGCGATTTTAACTTCAAATTGTTATTTATTGTTTTTATTTTGATGTACATGTGTTTAAATCGAAGAAAAACTAAGGTATGTATTATAGTACATGCTTTAAAATCAGTTCATGCTCCGGATATGTCGTTGATAGATAATAGCAGCTGAGTCATTTTCCAGAGACCTTTTTCAGTGCAGTGTACGTGATGATAAACCGCGAAGCACTTCGTATTCATTCGTTATATTATTGAGCTAAAGATCGAAGCTTGGTAAGATTTTTTTTAAAATGAAGCAGTCCAGCCCGAGCCTTAGCTTGTTCTTAAATTGTTCGTAAATTTTGGTCAATTTGAGCTTTTTTGTTCTTATAAAAAAGCGTGTAATTAAGTTATTTTTAAGAATGGATTTTAAAAGGAAAATTTATCGTCTGCTGCCTAAACGGGATCAGTGGCATTCGACCTACCTGGAATAATAATTTACACAAACTGACTATATCCGCGCTTTGATGATTAAGAAGAATCTAACGATCTCAAAGTGTTTACTAGCACCAGTACTCTTAATTTTAGCTCACAAACTTTACAATACAAATCAAAGACATAAAAGGGAAAATTTGAGTTTCAAATTTTTTTGTAAAACCAAACACACCGTGGTTTCCGAGTGGCGGAAACACTATGTTCTATTTGATCTTTAGCGCTTCTTGATTTTCCACACCCACGTAGTTTATCAAGTTATGAAAGAGTCTTGGGCAATAACGGGAAGTGTCATCATGTATTTTTAAAACTTTTGGCGGTGTAGTGTTGGGAAATTTTGACCCCGTGCGTGTTTCAGCTGCACCACCTAATACATCAAACTCGATTTCCTTTTTTCTTTCACGAACCAATATATTTGTACCTTTGCCTGCTCTGGAAGTTTCGCGAAACGTCGCTGTAAAACAGCGCTGTTACAATCCTTTGCACAAACGCAGAGTCTCAGCATCAAATAAGCTGACTTCTCGTCGCTCATGGAAATTGAAAACTATTATTATAATTATTATACAAATTGAGTTTTTTAAGAATACATCGGCTCAAAGTGAAAAGCCGGAAACGGTGTTCCGTAACTTAAAAAGTTGCGCATGTGGTATTGACAGATGCTGTTTCTAAAAGACTAAGATTCGATTTTAATCAGGAATAAGGATACAAATGAAAGCGTGAAAATGTGCACTTCTGGCTGAGTTTGACGTCATCAAGCCACCTTGCATTGAGGTATACATGAATGGAGTTCCAAGGTTATTCTCTGTTGCATAGCGACTCGGGCACCTTGGGGAAATAAACAGTAGCACGCCGCCTCTGAAATATAATAATTAGTTTTTGTTATTTTTCATTCCTTTCAAAGCGGTGTATTTCAGTAAGTGCTAATACATAATTCAGCTTCAGGCTATTCACATTAAGAGACAACAGTCCCAATTAAACCAATATCAACACTAATCTAAATTAACTCTAAAAACCACAAAACCCCAAAGAGTTTTTGTGTCGCAGAAAACACTGTATATAGAGTTGTACAATAAATATGTCAGTATAACAACTATAAAGACTCGGATACATGGAAGGTTTCTATATTTTTTACAGTATTAATATTTCCATTCTCTCAATTTGCTAGGTAGTCTTTCGCGAAACAACATTCAAGCACATTGGCGACACCATCGAGAAATTCCAGAAAATGTTATTTCCATTTCCGATGTGAGAATTACACAAGAGAAAACGGAAATACGAACTCAGACTGGTGTCAGACGGCCCTCAGACGATCCTTCTTAACAACATTTGGAATCATTAAAAAGAACGTACAAAGACTGATGAGAAAATGCGCAGTAGATTTAAGCAATAAAAGGCATTTTCCTTGTAATTGTAATTTTTTATGACACGATGGGGGTTGTTGGCAGATTTGACAAAAAAAAACTTGGAAGTCACGAGCCGTCCGTCATGATTTTTGTGAAATAACAAACAAACAAAAATATGAAAAAGAGACAACAAGACGTGTAGTTTGATATCACTAGTTTGATACATGCGCATTACGCCTCATCTGCCATCTTGAGAGCACAAAGTCAGGGGCGGATACATTAGGGGCAGGATGGGGGGGGGTTGGTGCATTTCCAACCCCCTTTTTTAACTACCGAAAAAAATAAAACAAAAATATACAACTTATCAATAGTTTGTCGCTTAGCGTCGAGAAAACAGGCAAAATATTCGCAAGTTTACAGCTAAATCAACGAGCCGCAAAATACTGTTCTTGATACTTAAAGAATATGTGCAGAACGCGGTTGGTTGATAGATACCCATCGACTGACCATTCATGTTGCTTGTAATTAATTTCAATAATTACACTGTAGAATGGTGCCTAACTGATGAGAGTGTTATTATGGCAATCGGAAATGCCAGAAAGCAAGACGACATTACAAACTTGATACTTCGTGTGTGGAATATTTAAAAGGCTATTGACGACGCTTATTCTGAAGGGTGACGTGATTGAAGGACGACGTGTTTGAAGGATGACGTTTTCAAACAATGATGCCGTTGAATTAATAACATAATTTTGAACCGAAGAAATGAATGTTTAAATTCCTCAACAGAGTAATTGAATATTTGATTTACAAGAAGAGTAGCTGAATTAAAGAATGTAAGTTTAAATCGCATATTAAGATGTTTGCCTGTTCGAACTGAATGATAGAATTAAGTTTGCATAGAATATTTGAATTGAATGTTTGCATGTTTGAATTGAAGGATAGGATACTTGAATTGAATGTTTGCATGTTTGATTTGAATGAATGAATGCTCGAATTGATTGAAGATGAACATTTTGAATTTTTGCGGCGTTGGAACGCCATAGAAAGGCACCCAACACTCACGCTTACAATGGCATTAGTGCTGAAGTCGACATGAATATCCGCCCCCCTATTTTGAAATCCTGTATCCGCCCCTGAAAGTGTACCATATGAATATTTTGAGCGTCGAAAAAACAGGCAAAATACTGCAAGTTTACAGCTAAACCAACGAGCCGCAAAATACTGTTCTTGATGCTTAAAGAATGAACGTTGAATATTTTAATCGAAGGAAAAAATTCAGCTGTATTAGCAAGCCTTCTGATGCCCTCCTTTGGTTATGATGAGTTTGAACAGTCATTAATTTCCTCGTTCTCTTATCCAGTCTTCATATAAAAAGTAGAAAGAAGTCGGATAAATAAATAAGCTTAGTTTGTTAGCTCGTTTTCAAGTGAAAAATTGCTACTACTCAAACATTCCTCGTTTTTGATGTGTCTAAATAATGTCTCATCGAATAATTCGTTGAATTCGTATTTGTTGTCAGGGATTAATATTACAAAATTTCGCAGAGCTAGCTCCGTCTGATTTGTCGAGTGCAGCAAAACTGCATCTAAAGTTTCGGTTTTGGTTTCTCATTTTTATTTCTTATCAGATTTGAATTATAGTTTTGTCATTGGCTAACATGTTTTCTACGATAAGAAACTGGTTATTTGCAAGCAAGAAATATGGCGGCGGGTTCAGTTTTTAACTCAGTGTTGTGTCACACTTTTAAAAGTGTGCACGGTTTTTACGCTTTCCACCGATTCACTTGGGTTATTTTCGAATTTATTTTAAAAAGAAATAAACCAGTCGAGTTCGAGTACGCCAGTCAACTAAAAATCAAAAGGATACATGTTGCAGTTGGGTTCATTCAGATCTCATCAGAACTCATTTATTTACCTTACAGCTTTTGTTTCTTTACCGATACAGCCTACTGCCTTCTTGAACGAACACTCGTGGCTGCGTTATGTCCCTGTTCACGGGCAGTGTGGCGAAGATCGTGGCACAAACGGTAACGTTCAACCCTCGACACGACCGAGGATCGAACTCGGTGCCTCACGCGCGATCACGGGTCGCCCTGAAGCGTTCTGAACTTCTTAACTGAAGTTCTTAATTTTTGAATTTTCTATTTGATTGAAGCTCGTTTTTTGATCAAAATTGCTTATAACTGTTGACTGAAAAGTATCTTATTTATTACTGATTTGGAGGAAACGAAATCCTTGAGCGGCGATACGCTTGGACGGCTGAACTATTC
This sequence comes from Hydrozoanthus tunicans, assembly GCA_026413305.1. NCBI lineage: Eukaryota > Metazoa > Cnidaria > Anthozoa > Zoantharia > Hydrozoanthidae > Hydrozoanthus > Hydrozoanthus tunicans. Next base: position 5,233 of record JAOBAT010013892.1, on the reverse strand, counting down.
TTTGGCTGCAAATATTTTAAAATTAAATCATTATGCGGCGCGTTTAATTTTCACTTGCAAAAAAAAACTAAAAGCATCAACTTTCGAGATTGTTGACCCAACGTAACAAATACTTCAGTAATATTGAGCCGGGCGTTTAAGTCGAGTGAAATTTGAGTAGGAACTTAACTAGGAGTCTTACAAGAACAACTGGTTCAAAAAATTATTTTGAATATGAATGCTTATCATCAATCATTTCAATTCTTCAAGAAAAGCAACATGAATGGTCATGACTGAGCTGGGTAAACGGGTGTTAAGGCGATTTTGCGGTGGTATTATTTCTTGTACGCAATCGTTAAAACAATAATCTTTCTTGTTTGAGCTATTACACAATTTCACATTAAGGTTAGAACCGAAGAATTAAACAAGAATTTCAAGCAAGGGTTGGCGCGGCTTCCTTTGAAATAATGCACGGTTCGCTATGATTAAAGAATGAAGGGGGGCATTAATTGGAGCTTAAAACGTCATTAAGATGGAGGCGTGGAAATGAGGCGTCATAAGACAAGAATAGGTCATGCAACACCGAGACGCATGTTGCCTATAAAAGGGCGTAAAACGCGAACAGCAGAAACCTGTTCGAGCAAGACCGAAGGTGCATGAGTAAAGATATTTTTGCCTTCTTTACAACGGTGAGTAAACTTTTCGATTTTCAACAAGATTTTATTAGTTTACCTCAGCATCATATACACCCCTTGTAGGATTTGGCTAGGGTGTGTAGTTTTTGCTGCTAACTTTCAGGTTTAAACCATTCTTAGGGTCCAATACCGTCTTAGCTTGGTTCCCTGTCACCCGTGAGGTCCATTTTACTGACTGTTTCGCGCTTGTGAACATAACTAATTTCTACCTTAGGAGTTAGAGTTAGTTTTGAAAGATCTTTCGCTCCCTTTCTTTAACAAATGAATACAACAAATTTTTGATCAACTTTAAATTCAGTTAATAACTCTAAACTTCGCCGTTGAAGTTTTCAAGTTGCTGGCGTTTCGCGCTTTAGTCTCTCGTCGGAGAAAATGTCTGCACACTTTTTAGATATATACCGGTAACATGCTTTAAAAAAACACTTTGTTTAGAAACAAGTGTTAAGATCAATAAAAGTTCCTTGTACAGTAACTCTTAAGGTTAACGAAAAACACTCCCATATAAACTTACGAAAAGTTTAAGAAAATTACATGATTCAGCCAGGTTTACTGATTCTAACTGAGAAATTTGTATTTAAATTATTAGTATTTAAGAATTATAAGGAGCGAGAAATGCATATGCAAACAAAAAACTTTTTAAAGCTTCAACGAAAAGTTTAAGAAAATCACAAAACTCTGCCAGACTTGGTCTCGTTCCAACTCAAAAAATTTAATATGTATCACAAGTTGCAGAGTTAATAAAACAGGAGTCAGAAACACAAACGCAAATTAAGAGAAAATACCCTTTACAAATTGTTATACTTGAAGTTCGCTCAAAGGAAACGAGCAAGCGAAAACGATGCCTTCAAAGTTCAATGATTGCACAAAAGGTTTTTAGCCTCAAGAGATATTAATTTGGTTATTACGTTTGATCAAGCAGAGCAAACGAGTGTTTTCTCTCGCATTTTTGCAATTAAATTATTAATGAATTATTAAAAAAAACCTGCCTGCGTTTGAAAATGTTAAATAATTTTATCCTAAAATTTAAAACCGACGAATTAAAAATAAATCCATGCAAGCAAAGCTGCATATAGGTCCTTTGAAATGGTGTACGTTTCGCTATGATTAAAGGGTGAAGGGAGGCATATCAAAACTTGAGACGTCATTAACTGATTAAGACGTGAGAGAGGCATTTTTGGAGTATGGCGTCATAAAGGAAACCGGACATGAAAATAATAAAATAACAAAAACAATAAAACAATAACAATGTACTTTAATTATCATCTTTTAAAAATATTTAACACTTCTTCTTTTTTAATTGAGGTGGTTAGTGGCAGAACATCTGCTGAATGCCGATGGTGCAAGGTAGATATTCATTAAGCCACTATCGAACGAAGTTGAAATAGAATAAGTGTTTTAGTATTTACCAGCGAGGCAACTGTTCCTTTTAAGAAAATGAAAGATTTTCAAGAAAAAAAACCCTTTTACTAATTGAACCACTGAGCGTGGCGAGACTCATGCGTGAACAGCCTAATATATTTGTAAGGTGTTTTCGCAGTTTGCCAACAACAAATTGTCATAAATGGAGTAAAACAGTGAAGTTCTAAATATCCCGGATACCATTTTGTTTGGATGTCATTATCTACTATTTCGGCCATTTGGAGGTAAATACTGTCCACATCTACTGTTTCTAAACCAATAAAATCGCGCGTAGCCTAGCTGGTATATACTAACCAATGATATTACATGTGGTCTTAAAACTAATTAAAAAAATAATTTATAAGTTAGCTTAAAATGATAGGCGTGATTTCTGTAATGACTTCCTAATTCATCTTATTGATTGGCAATTAGTGTGCGAAATGTTAATAGGCATTATATCTCGAGTTAATGAACAATTATGAATATTCAAATTTTGTTCTAGAATACAATTTCACATAATTGAGTGTTAACAATTATGAATATTCAAATTTTGTTCTAGAATAACAATTTCGCATAATTGAGTATTACTTGAATGGCCAAAATGAATGTATTTGCTCTTTGTTGACTGACATTTGACACAAGAGCAGCAAATGAGGAAAAATCTCAGCAAAACTGAGAAAAGAAATTGAAAGTGCTTGAAACTGATGTGACAATGGTAAAGCTTTTTAAAGGCATTTTAACGGACAGGATACATTTTTTAAATTAGGTTTTCTTCCATTCTATTGCTGAAATGCATACGATTTTCTGCTGCTTCTCCCAATGGTTTGTGAATGACCCGAGACCAAACAACTATTATGTCACATGACGTGTGGCTTTTAAGAATTATCTTGCCTATAGCAACAATTTCATATAACCTTTTGCCCATTAAAATTAAAGTTGTTTTTAATAGTTCTTTGTTTTCCACTCATAAACTTCATTGCATTTCTAAGACCGTTACGAAAACTTAAGAGAAGAAAAATATTCAAAATGTTAAGTTATTACAGTTTATACCGAGAACTACGGTTTTTCTACGTTTCCTTCTCGTACTGAGTCTTCGTAGTTGCACGAAAGCTTTACCGCATGAAAAGTTTGGAGTCCCGGATGGCTGCAAGCGGTAATTCTGAAGCTACGCTAATTGCCCTTTTATCAGTTTTATGCCGGCGTACCCCTTGCAGCGCTTCCATCAATGAAACTCTTATCGGAGTCAGTATCCATAAAAAGTTATTTTCAAATGTGTCAACTGTGGTAATACTCAGTGAAAATGGAACTGTTTCTGGCAATAACATCTGAAACCCGAAACTTGTTTTTTTTCAAATGCTTGAGTTCTTGCTTTGGCGCGATCATTGTTTAGTTGTCCTATTCTGATATGTTTCGTTCCTTTTGTGCGTCCAATATTGTTATTCTAGAAACTACTGGTAGACCGACTCAACTAGCTTGGCTAACTTCGAAACCCCAGCAGCAATTTTTACTTAAACAAGACGCTCTAGGAAAGTATACAAGTTTGTGCCCACTGGTGAAAATATCAGACTTTCTTATCATAGGTATTGAAAACATTTTATAAATTTGATTAAAATCAACTTAACAGTTTGAACTATGAAATGAACACTAGATGCTTTACCTTGCAAACATATTAGAATTCTGTCGGGCTCTCTAATACGAGCTCTGTAACTATAACAACAGCCATGTTATTGTCGGTCAAATGCCGGTAAACTGTTGGAGAGCTGTTGGTAAACAGTCGTTTACCGGCTTCACAATGCTCTTGAAAAACTTTCGAATTTGTAAGAATAAAACTTTTTAAAGCCGCCCAATTCCAATCTAGGACTGAGCCTTAACTTATGGGCAATTTAAGCTTGACTTTACTATTTCCATTATCTGAAACAACCTTGCTTCTTGGTCTCTTTTCCACTCAAGGGTCTTACAACCAATTCAACATTTTCATTCTCATACGGCACAAAGCATTTATGGCCCATACAGTATATAGGATATAAAACATGGATTTCCTTTTTACAGTAAGGCTCGGACGCGCGACTAAAATAAACGGTCTAATATTGACTTGCATTCCGGTCAAAAAGCTGCTCATTCTAGCTTTAAACTTTTTGGCAAAACTCGAAATCATGCAAATTATCGTCAAAACTGAAGTAGGATTTCTCAAGGTCACTTATATTGTTTGTTATTCATAGATTTTTACAGAAAACTTAATTCTCCTTGCTTGCTGTCTGTCACTGAGAAATACTTGGCATGTTTACAAGCGACATGTTACGTTCAGTTTGTTTTCAATTTGAAGTTTAAAAACGGACATAATACGGTTGATTTTATATTGAAAATAACAAAAATTTCAAAATCCTTTGCTATTTGAGAAACATCCGTTCTATTATAGAAATCGTAAACCGCTCTCCTTTTTTTTCTTCAGTTCTTCTATTTCTTCTTGTACTTCTTCCACTACTTTTTCTTCTTCTTCTTTTTCTACTTCTTCTTCTTCTTCTTCTACTATTTCTTTTAGATCTTCTTCTTCTAGTTCTTCTTCTTCTTCTTCTTTTAGTTCTTCTTTTTCTTGTTCTCCTTCTTCTAATTCTTTTTCTTCTCGTTCTTTTTCTTCCAGTTCTTCATCTTCTTCTACTTCTTCCTCTACTTGTTGTTGTTCTTCTTCTACTACTTCATCTAGTTATTGTTCTACTTCTTCTCCTTCTTCTCCTTCTTCTAGTTCTCCTTTCCTTCTTCAATAACAACCTTAGATAATGGTCTTTTCTTTTATTTCAGGAAATGCACTATTGTAATAAATTTATCTGCTTCCTGGCACTGTTGGCTTACGTGTTAAATACTGAGGCCAAAATATTGGACAAGGTCGAAGATGCCTTTGAAGAAGCCGACGACTCGTTAGACAAGAAATTTGACACACTCCAAAACTCCGTGACTGCGATGTACCGACAACTAATGCTACAACAGTTGTTCCTTGAGGAGAGAATTCGCTCCGACGGCGACTCGGGCGTGAAACAAGTTCGACACAACTGGGATGGCACTCGCAACTACCATTCAGATTCACACACCAGTACTAACCGAGTCCTTTCAATACATGACCACTCCAATAACATTCGCACTGTGGGGATGGGAGAGTTCATTGGCGT
>JAOBAT010013881.1:0-10071 GCA_026413305.1 Hydrozoanthus tunicans | reverse complement strand
AGTAAAAAATCTTTTTTTAAAGCTCTAAAATTAATTTTTTAATGTTTACGACAAATATGATCACGCGCAATCGCTACCCGTAGGCTATCCCTAATAGCCTATGAGTAGCGTAGCCAATCAGAATGCAGCATTCATGATAGACCACTAGAATGATTTTACTAATACAAATTATATGTTCTTTATCAGTAAAATACTTTAGGCATTAAAAAAAGATCTAGGGTTTGCAACTAACTATCTAAGGACCAAAGGCACAAAGATTTTGTGGAGTTGGGGGAAAGGATGGGATTCTCCACAACATCTGGGGGATTTAGATAGGATTTTTAAAGCAGTAACGTATCCCTTTCATACTTTAAGGATTGGGGTGGGTTTTTAAGCAGTAGGGTACCCCTTTCACACTTTAAGGATTGGGGTAGGGTTCTTTAGTAACTAGGATACCCCTTTCACACTATCTGATTTGGGTGGGGTTTTTAAGTAGTAGGGTACCCATTTCACAATTTAAGGATTGGGGTAGGGTTCCTACAAGTGAAGTGTTCATCAAATGTCACCAAAAGATAAAAATAGGCACGCAAAGTGTGTATTAGCTACTGTTTTAATGTTTCACAATGTGCGAGGTATGAAAAAAAAGTTAATTGAATGAGGTGTGATGATTTATCATCAGGGAGTGATTTTAAAAATACACAAGTATCAGTCCGCTTGTACTGCATAGTGAATAATGAATAAGCAGCTATGAGTAAAATTAATTAAACAATGTACAACGTTTTTATTCATGATATCATTTTGTTGATCTTCAAGCGGCAACCATGAACATTATAACATTATTTTTATAGATATCAGCGTTTCATAAAAAATGCTATTAAACATGGTGTCATAGATTAATCTAAAGGTGTATAATTAACAAAACGTTAATCTTAACTATATGATATAACTATTATCACAGATTTTATTGTCATTAATATGTAATGATGCTTTTCTAATAGCTTGATTTTATTTTGTCTTGTCAAAAGAACTTTGTGTAGATATCAGCGTTTCATCAAAAATGCTATTAAGTATGGTGTCATAGATTAATCTAAAGGTGTATAATAAACTATATGATATAACTGTTGTATTCAGTCAAAAACGAACAACTTTATTGAACACGAGGTTAATTACGTAGTGACATTAGTCACGTGTGTGGTCACGCAACATCTCCCAGTTTACACCGGGACCAAACAAAGCAATAAGAGTAGCAAACTCATCAAATAACAAGCAACGTTCGTTTATCATCGTGAACTAATGGCATAAAGTTAATAATAAATCATCTCTGGTTGTTTGAGGGGTTTTGCCAATCTGCCTGACCTACGAACAGTCTGAGGGGGATCAAGTTTGGGAGACTCGGTGTTAGACGCAATGGGCTGTGATGGTTAGTACGAGGTTGGGCTTGCTTGGACGTTCTGGGGATCTGTGTCTGTCTGAGTCGTCCTTTCTCCCGTATGGATAAGGGCGCATCTGTTCCTTCTGATTGTTGTGCCTGACTCGGTAAGCACTTTGTAGGATCTTGGGTTGCCAAGTTTTTCTTTCACCTCTCCATCCTTTTCCTGGTCTCGTATAAAGACTTGATCTCCCTCCTGGCGCACTGGCAATGTAACTACCCTGTGACGTGTGCTGTAGTTGTTGGTATACCTATGGAAAATCCCCTTTCCACAAAACGAAAGAAAACGCCTCCGTGTCAACGCCAGTTCAATTCCCTTTATTTTCGACAAGACACTCCAAAGACCGCATGGTCACTAAAGCCACTGATTGGCTGAACATTTCTATTGTTACTATAACTCGCGCCCAGTCTCCCACATACCGCTCTCTGTAGGCTTCCTCTTTTTTCAGCATTTTCTCCTTGTCTATCTCTTTCGGTACAAGGGTTTCTGGTGCTGACGGTAATTTGGTTCTCAACTTCCTGTTCATCAGGACCTCACTTGGGGTTGAACCGTTTTCCAGGGGAGCTGACCGATAGGCGAGTAGGCCCAGGTATGGGTTAGCGTTCTTCCGCAGGATGTTCTTTGCAGTTTGAACTGCCCTTTCGACTTCGCCATTGGTTTGTGGGTGTAATGGCGAGGAGGTAACGTGAGTGGACCCCCAATCTTTAGCAAACTCTTGGAAACTTTCACTGGAGTACTGGGGGCCATTGTCCGAGGCAACCGTGTCTGGTATTCCGTGCACTGCGAAAATCTCGCACATGTGGCGTATGACTGCAGCTGCTGTGGTTGTTTTCAGTTCTCTGATTTCAAACCATCTACTGGTATAGTCTACCACAATCAGGTAAGTCTTCTGGTTTAGCTCAAACAGATCAGAGCCAATCCGACTCCATGGTCTGGAGTGCAGGAATGACAGTGCCACGAGTGGTTCTTTTCGCTCTGGTCGTAGTTTTGCACAAGTAGGGCACCGGTTCACCATACACCTAGCCTCTATCTGCTTCGTGATAAGTGGCCACCAGACCGAAGAGCTTGCACATCCCTGGCATTTAGTGATTCCAAGGTGACCTTCATGTATAGCTTCCAGCATCTTCAGCTGCAAGGACAATGGGATTACTAATCTGGTGTTGAACATCAGCAGCCCTTTGGACACTGTTAGTTGTTGCTCCTTTTCCCAGTAGGGTTTGATGAGTGGTTGAGATGGTATGATCGGGGGCCATCCTTCCAGACAATAAGCCTTGACTTGCCAGAATATGGCGTCATTGTCTTGGGCTGCTCTGACTTCGTTGAGGTACCGTTCTGTTGCCGTTAAGGATTCGAGAGTTGAGTCACTGTATTCTTCAACTTCTTCGATAGACACGAGGTCTTCGCGTGTTGGTCCACTGGTTGGGGTACGTGATAGGGCGTCGGCTGTTTTTTGGTGCACACCTTGTACATACACGACTTTAGGTGAGTACTTGGCCATCCTAAGGCGAAATCGTGGAACTCTCGGTGGTAGCTTGGAAAGATCAGTGCTTGAAAGCAAAAGGACTAGCGATCTGTGGTCTGTCTCGATAGTGAACACTGTCCCGGTTATGTAGGCATAAAATTTCTCACAAGCCCAAGTGGCTGCTAATGCCTCTTTCTCTATTACTGCATAGTTTTTTTCAGTGTCCGTTAGTGAGCGTGAAGCATAGGCAATAGGGCGACGATTTCCGTCTGCGTCGACTTGTAGTAGGACTGCACCGAGTCCATCTTGGCAGGCATCTGCTGCTACGACACTATGCCTTTTGGGGTCGTAGTGAGCTAGTACTTCAGTAGAGGCGAGTTTGTTTTTAATGGCATTAAAGGCTCTTTCTGTGGTTGGTCCCATAGCCATTGCTGTCCTTTTCAGAGGAGTTGGCGCAAAGGTTCATTAATAGCGGCAAGGTTTTGTAAAAACTTTGCGAGCTGGTTGGCCATACCATTAAATCGTTGAAGCTCTGTGACTGAGTTGGGCCTTGGAAAGTTCTGAATTTCTTTAGTTTTGTCGGGGTCTGCTTCTATTCCGTTCTCAGAGATTACATGTCTCAGAAACTTCATGCGACGTTTTGAGAACTCGCATTTCTCATTAAGTGTAACTCCCGCTTCAGTTAGTCTTTCCGAAACTTTTAGCACACGACTATCATGAATGTTCTGGGCGGGGCCATGTATAAGAATGTTGTCTATATGGCACACGACACCTTCGAGTCCATCTAGGATTCTTGACATGGTTTGCTGGAATATTTCAGGTGCCAAACTTATTCCGAAGGGGAAACGGTTAAAGCAGTAATGACTGAATGGTGTGACGAACGTGGTGAGTAGTCGAGAGTCTTCGTCTAAGGGGATCTGCCAGAAGCCTGAACTAGCGTCAAGTTTGGTGAAGATCTTACTGTCTTTTCGCTTAGCCAGATTATCATCGCCATTTGCCATGGGATGAACTTCTCTTTTCACAGCTTTGTTCAATGGGGTTAGATCTACACAAATTCTCACGTCTCCATTGCGTTTGGGGGCAACTACCATGCCTGAGCACCAGTCAGTTGGGGCGGTTACTAGTGAAATAACTTTCATGCTCACCATTGATTGCAGATTTTGCCTCACCTTAGGAAGGAGAGGGTGTGGTACACGTCGGGGTGTATAAAGACATACTGGCATGGCATCTTGTTTAAGGGGTTTTTTACTTTTCCTGCATCACTCCTAAGCCCTTGAAGAGTTTTGGGAACTGTAGTCTGGCATTGACTCTACATTGTATACCGTGGGTGCTTGGGTGAGGAGCTGAAGTGCTTAGATTGCAGATTTTGACAAAAGGTTGTTTGTCTGGTTGGTCATGACATATACATTTTCTGTATGAGTTTCTCCCCCAACTTCGAATTGAGCATTTGTTATCTGTCCTTTGACTAGATGAGACAGCTTAACTCCACCAGGACCCCGAAATACGTTTGTTGCTTTGTCGGGCTTTAGTCCCTTGATCCATATTGTTCTGTCCCCGACAACGGTTACTTTGGAGCCACTATTCAACTTGAAGTCACAAGCGTTGTTGTTAGTGTTCACTTCTGCTGACCAGAAATTCTCGTTGATGAAATTGACTTCGCCCATCACGTAGCAATTGCCCAGGTAGTTGTCCTCATCTCTCTCTACTTCATGGACTTGCTAGTTTGACCGACTTACTGAAGCAAAGTGCCCAGTCTTTGAGCACTGGTGACATTTTGCATCCCTGGCAGGGCAGTCTCTTTTGGCATGATCTCTTCTTTTGCCACACCAGTTGCAAAGAGACAATGTCTTCTGGTTTCCCGATTGTGTCTGAACTGCTGTCTGTTTTGGCCTGTTTGAGGCCCGTTTTTGTGGTCCTTTGTTGTCTCTATTTTCCTGGGGGGTGTTTCTTCTACCAGGTTTGGGACTTCGCTCGTCAGCATAGTTAATGGAGTCTGCCTCTTGTTTTCCACTGATTACTTGTTTATGGGCTCTAGAAATCTCTGCAGCTCGGAGGCTATCCACAGCTCTTTCGAGATTTGGAACTGGCCCTTTTCTGAGCAGCCGTTCTCTTGCACTCTCATCTTTGGTGCCTATGGCTATACGATCTCGGATGAGGGAGTTTTTCAGTACGTCAAACTCACATGACTCTGCTAGCTGTCGCAGACGCACGGCGAACTCATCAATGGTCTCTGAGGGCTTTTGTGTCGCAGAATTGAAAACGAATCGTTCGTACAGCACATTCCGTTGCGGGATGAAGTGCTTCCGAAGTTCATCCAGGATTTTTTCAGGGTCTTTTTTGTGCTCTGTCGTAAGTGTCGGAAGAGAGTTCATCATCTTCTCACATTGGCGTCCCATCACTGTGCAAAGAGTTGCAGCGACTATTTCCTTGCCCCCTTCTTTTGTCAAATTGGATCGTAAGTCTGTTGCGATCGCGTAGTAGCCCCATGAATTTTCAAAGTCCTTCCAGTTTTCTACCAAATCTCCTTTTAGCGACATAGGAGGGGGGGGGTGGGGGGTGGTATCTGATATGTAGCCATGAATATAATTATATATCTCTATATTCTCTCTATAAATTTATATTGCTGTATGCTACTGTGTTGTTACGCTACGTATTACTGTAGATAAAATCTAGCCGGTATGCAGCTAAATCTTGAAAAAAAAAGAAATTATTACTATTATAAATATACTGTCTCGGCCCAGTCAACGCACGGTCTCGGCGCGTCAGATTTCTTTTGTTAATTAGAAAGCCCCGAAATAACTACTATTTATGACAGTTTTTAGTGTTTCTGAATGTCACTGAATGTTGTAAAAATTGCAAACGATGTCTTCAACGGCAATGATCTAGCTCCCCGAGACCATAATTTATTGTTAGATGTTTTCTTTTCTTTTCCTTCTCTTGATTGTTCGAAGTCTCGTCACGCCTTGGTTCCGGTTAAACTTGTTCTACTATGAGTTTCGTAGTCTTGTAAGTATAGATGAATTAAGCGTTCTACTTCCCTGTTTGGTCTGTGTTCCTGGTAGGCTGTTACGTTGTGTAGAAATTCCTGTATATAAGGTCTGTTGTGTTTTCTGTGCGCCGTGTGTGCAGGTTCCAGCGGATTAATGCTTCTGTGAATTCGAGTCACGCGAAACTTGCTTCTATTTTGCCTCCAGCAGTTCAATTCAATCTGTTCTTCTGTTCACTGGCTGTTGTTCCTTTCTTGGATGTACAGTTGTGAATATAAAGTGATTTGAAGTTGTTTAAATGCGCGTTTTCAATTTTGTAGCGGGTATGGACATCACTGCCGCCATGTTGTATTCAGTCAAAAACGAACAAACTTTATTGAACACGAGGTTAATAACGTAGTGACATTAGTCACGTGTTTGGTCCTGCAACAATAACTATAATCATAGAGTTCTTTGTCATAATATGTAATAATGCTTTTGTAATACAGTAGCTTGATTTTATTTTGTCTTGCCAAAAGAACTTTGTGTAGATATCAACGTTTCATCAAAAATGCTAATAAACGTGGTGTCTGATTAAGCTTTGAGATAAACGTGAATCTCAATTGTATACAACTACAACTAGTGTTTAAGACATCTTTGTTGTCAATATCTAACTATAACGAGGCACGATTGTTTTGTGCTGTTTGTAATTGTAGACTATGAAATGTCATTGAAGAAATTGTGCAATTATCTTGGACGCCATATCCACAATTAATTTCTGTTCACCAGCTTTTAGCAGCTTCATTTTAAGCTCATCGATGTTTATTTCTTCAGCCAGCTTGTCATCATTTTGGCTTGTCAAAAAACTTTGAATTCCGTCATTAAATGACGTGTATCTTTCGATTTTTCCTTGTTTTTGTCTTACAACCAAGTGGCAAACCAATTTGGTCTTAAGCATCGTTGTTAGAGTCGTAATACCACACCAAGCACAAGTAACTGTTTCTTCTTCGTTATCAATTTTATTAGTCCTGTTACACAACACACAGGAGCATGACTTCTTGATATCTACACCAATGCAGTTTCCCACAACTACATTGTCCTTCAACTGCGGTGCATCCATATTAACATTAATGCCATCATCAATCTGATCAATAATTGTGTCTTCATTAGTGTTCAAGTATTTTTAGTCATCAAAGATCCTTACTGTTAGGTTTTTGAAGTGGTAGCACTTCCCTGCACTTACTTTGTCTATAAGACTTTCCCATAGAGTTATTTTAACAGATTCGGAACTATCTGGTACCATGCAATTAACCATATATTTCTGAACGCCATTTTTAACAATAGCCATTTTTTCTTCTTCCTTGGCCATGACCTTAACTTTCACATCTACAGTGTCATAAACATTCTTCTTAAGGGCTTCTTGGACAGTGTATAAGTTGTTATCAAACTCTTCATTGTAAGGGAAGTCGACTTCATTTGTAGGCATGATTTTGGACATTTTTCCAATAGTGTGTTCTTCGACACTTCTGCTGAAACGTTTAAGACTTTTCTTGGTGTCAACAATCTTGACTGGGGTTTTTGACTCAAAAGCTTGCTGTAGATTCAGTCTCTTCTTTGGTGAATAGCATACAAGGCGGATGACCTGATCCTCTGCAGTTTGCAATTGGCAATCGAATCTCGACAATGGCTGCTTATTTTTAGTGTTGTGGGAATCTTTTACTCTGCTAACTGATGGATATAACCTTGTACAGCTGCATTGAGAAAATATAAAAACAATGTTATCGATGTATTCTTTCATGAATCTATGTCATAATGAGGACTTCTTTTAAACCTAACAAGTAAATATTGAAATAATACAAGATATTATTTTGATGGTATCCATAATGGATTTGGGCATGGAGTAGGGTGTCAATTAAAGTAGGGGTATATTATGGAAGTATAACGTTGTTTGTGTTTTACAACAACAACTTAAACAAACCCTGCTTTTAATCCTCAAATCTCTTCGCTCTCCAACTGTACATATGTCTGAACACATGTAAAATCCGGCATCCTATTGGATGACAATTATCACGTGACGTTACAGGAAAAAAATAAGGTTACTTGGAATCTAGGAGGCTTACCTTGGATTTTTTGATGAGAAAACATTGAAAGAATAGAAAATGTTACTTACTTTGATTGTACTGAGCTTGTTCATCTCCATTGCTGCTACGAATGAAGTAAAGTTGAAAATGGGTTGTTAAAACAAAGTGATGCAAACTACAAGCAACTGTTTGGATTTCAATCGACTATGTGCAGCTGTTGTGTGATGCATAATAGCAGGGCATGTACATATGTCTGAACACATGTAAAATCCTTGGATTTCTTCATTAGCTGTTTTGCTGTTTTAACAGCGTTCTCTACACGGCCGTTACTTTGAGGGTAGTTGGGAGAACTGGTAACTAGTTCAAACTCGTAAGCTGTTGCAAAATCTCTAAACTCTAGAGAGTCAAAAGGTGGACCATTGTCGCTCTGGAGTAGGTTCGGTATACCATGATTGGAGAAATGGCGTTTCAACCTGGTGGTAATGGTTCTTGCAGTCTTCCTCTCAAGATGGCCAATTTCAAAATAACCAGAATAATAGTCGACCGTACATAAGTATTCCTTCTCATCCAAGGTGAATATATCACAACCCACTTTCTGCCATGGGCGTTCAGGCACATAATAATAATAATAATGCACTTTATTTACTCTGGGTGACCAGGATTACACAAAGTAATTTTCACCTAGGCCCATCATGGTACATCATGTACTATAAGAGGCTCTCGTTGAGGGTGGCTGGTGTGCATGTTACATGTATCACAGTGTTCAATATACTCTGTGACTTCACGATTCATGGAAGGCCAGTAAACAACCTCACGTGCTCGTCTTAGGCATCCTTGTATTCCAATATGGGCCTGATGGATCTTCTCTTTAACTTTTAGTCTCAATGTTTGAGGGATAACGCATCGTGGGCCCTTAAAGATAATTCCGTCTTGTACAGCAAGTTCGTCTCTGACATTGAAGTACCCGGAGATTTCCTTCGGTACTTAGCTGCTGTTTACAGGCCGTCCTCTTAGGATCACGTTCTTGAGGGTCTGAAAAGTTGGATCTCTAGCCGTTTCTTGCTTGATTTCACTCAACTGTTGCTCAGAGATAGCCAGATAGTCTACAGCATGTATACTTTCTACTTCTTTCTCTGTCTCTGATCTCTGTGTGTCTGTGGGACTTAGGCTTAGATAGGCTCTTGATAGGGTATCAGCGAGATACATCTCTCTACCAGGCCTGTATCTGATTTCTGCGTCATATTGCTGTAAACGGAGAAGTCTCTGTAGACGTTTTGGTGCAGATGCTAGTGGCTTTCTTGAGATGGCCACCAATGGCTTGTGATCTGTATAAAGAAGGACTTTTCTGCCGTAAACATATTGATGGTTGTGTTCCAAACCGAAAACTTGAGCTAAAAGCTCCTTTTCAATTTGCGAGTAATGCTGCTCAGCCTGTGTTAGAGCCCGGCTTGCGTAAGTGACAGGGTGGTCTTCCTGTGTGAGTACAAAACCGAGACCTTGTGAAGAAGCATCTCCACTTCTTTCCAAAGGCTTGTTAGAGTCAAAGTACTTGAGGACTGGGGCAGAAGTAACAGCTTCCTTGATCTTGTCGAAGACAACATCCTGTTTTTTAGACCAAAGCCACGGTACATCTTTATGGTTTAGACGCCTGATAGGTTCACAAATCTGAGAGAGATTACTAAGGAATTTTGAGAGGTTTTTGACCTTTCCCATCAGCCTTTGCACTGCAGCTACACCATCAGGTTTCTTCATGTTGAGAATTGCTTTCACTTTAGCGGGGTCAGGCTTTAGACCTTCTTTAGTTAGGCGATGGCCAATGAATTGCACATCGTCGCACTTGAATGTAAACTTTTTCTTGTTGAGTTTGATGTTCTGCTCCCTGCATCGATCTAGTAGGGCCTTCAGGTTTCTATCAGGTTCTTTGTCTGCCTCTCGCTCTGTTTCTCCTTGACCAGTGATTAGTATATCGTCCGCAATTTTGAAAACTCCCTTCAATCCATCCAGGGTTTGGTCGAGTTTCATCTGAAAAATTTCCGGTGCTGGGGTGATTCCAAATGGCATTCTGTGAAAGCGATTTCGTCCCCAGGGTGTCTGAAAGACAGTTAGATTACTGGATTCTTCGTCTAATTCAACTTGAAGAAAGCCTTCTTTCA
>JAOBAT010013870.1:0-10072 GCA_026413305.1 Hydrozoanthus tunicans | reverse complement strand
TTTAGAAAACTAATTAAATTTAATAAAACAATTATTCCATTCGCCCTTGTTGGATATGAGATGATTTATAGCCAACTAGGCACTACGCGCCTCGTCGGCTATTTACCATCTCATATCCAACGCGCGCTCTTGGAATAATTGTTAAATATTTTTCTGTTTCAAATAGAGATTTTTTTAACTGATAGATGAAAGCCATTTAAAGGATAATTGGAGAAATTCCTCCAAAGATATTAGGCCCTTTATCAAAATATTACATGCAACAAATTATTATACAAGTTTAAGTGTATGGTTAAAAGGAGCGCAAGGTACTTGATAGTTGTTAAAACTTATTGAGCCAAAAAACTTGGCCTATGGTCTATAAAAAACGATTACAGTATCTTCTAGGAGAATACATCATTACATTCTGGTATCAAAATGAACAGCTCCGCAAACTGCTTCAGAAGCTTTAATAAATAACATTAGCCAACTTAACTTGCGAGAAAAGTGATATGAGTGGTCAGTTTTCATTTTTATTTTTTTATAAAGTGACTATTTTTTTTCAGCAGGATATTAAAATTCACTGTTGCTACAAAAACTTTATTCATCGGGTATCACGTCTAAAAAAATTTCAAAAAATGTTTCTAAATGTTTACTAAAGCTTGCAAAACTAAAAAAACTAAAACTTTTGAGTTTAGTCGTCTTTGCTTGCCACAAAAATGCTGTTGGTATTTAACCACAAGCAAGATTCTAAAATTCACCCTGCTCTCAGAACGGTTTAATGAGAAATTATAAGCAGGTTGCAAAATGGATAATATTGTCTTTATGGAAAAAGTTATACGAGTTTAACTCAACGTTTCAAGAAACTCAAAAACTCTGAAACCAATCAGAACCAAACAGATTGCAGGATTTGTTTCATCTTGCCCACTCACGCAACGAAAAAATATCATTATTTATTTATGTTCTCCTCAAATAACTAAATACAAATAAGATATTTTGTAGTGAGAAAATGGAAGATTATCAAACAAATAAAATCATTCCAGAAGAAAAGCAAATTTCTCCTTAGACTCTAGCTGAATTTATTGAAAATAAGGTTTTAAATTAGCAGCATCTAGTATTCAACTTATATAATTATTGAAACTTAAAGTTTTGTCTGGCAACCTTAACTACATTTCTCCATGCCTGATAGTATTTCACTTGCACATCTTATTTAATGAATCACTGCTCAAGATAGTCTTCTTTACTTTAACAACAACTAGCAAGATTTCAGTATTGAAAGCTTAAAGTGCTTATGAAATGAAATATGTGGCATAGATTTTGTTAACCTCAATGGATAGACTCTGCTAAATGAGGAATTGCAGTGAAAAAAGTTGTCAAAATCTTTTATGGTTATGTATGGTTGGGGATATTAATATTAATTTAATGTTTCAACTGATGCCATCAAAAACTTGTCACCGAGGCAAATTTTTAACTTCTTGAAATTTGCTGCCAATCCGAAAGGTTCCTTGGTATGAATTTGAGCCAAATTTTGACTGATGTGTATCTTGAGTTTTTCTTAAGAACAGTTTTAAAATAATTTTCATTGTCATGGCAACACATTATCTTCCAGGCTCCAGATTAAAATTTTAAATCAAAGAGGTTTTTTTTCAAATGGGAAGTTGTGGTAAACATTACAACATATCCTATAACAGAAAAAAAAACAAAGATCATATTGCCTTCAAGTGAAAATTCTTCGAAAGGCAGAAAATTTGATTTTTTCCAAATGGGGGCTTGGAACCAAGTTTGTTGCCATGACAATAAAAGTCTAAAATTGTTCTGAAGAAAACCCGGAGATATATCACCAGTCAGAGTATGGCTCAAAGTAACCCAAAGGTTATAACTTGCAGCAGATTTCAAAAACTGAAAACCTGGCCTACAGAGGCTTAACAATATTAACTGGTTTTTTTTTTGATAAAAGTACCTTTAGAAAAAGGTTGGAAGAAGTGGAAAATTCATGGTTTAAACAAATTCTACTTAAACTATAACAACAGCTCAAGTCACAAATATTCCAACAACCTATATTTAATAGAATTAGAACATTATAGTACCAAACTCACACTCTTAAAGTTATTTATTATTGCAAACTTTAAGTAAATTCTCTACTTGGATAGAATAGCTTCAATGCATTGCCTTTTACCTATTTAATAGTCTATAGTTTGTATGTTTCAAAGATATTGTTATCAGCAGTATATAATATAAACAGTTTTATCAATAAAAAAATTACAATTATTTCTTAGGCTATTTCTTTTTTGATTGTTAAGTTAGGCATTATTTCATCGAGGCAACATGTGTAAGTACACCAAAGATCAGTAATGAGTCACATAAAATTGATTATTTGTAACAAAACTCTAATTTTTAAGTGTAATAATAACATGTAAGTAACTTATTTATTTGTTTGAATCCAGGGATGAAGAGACTAGTAGGCCATGTTTGAGCCAATTAAAAGAGGCACTTAACCCCCTTTCTTTCTTCCTCAAACCAAACTTTTGCAGTATAAGAAAATGGAATGGAGGAATTGAAAGCTCCCAAACATCAACATTAAGAAGGCTGTTTTTTAACCTACATTTAATTTGAGTTAACCTACACTTTACTTTAGTTTACATATTGTATTATACTTTTCCCTGCCTTTTCTGATCCTCAAACTTTCAAAACACATAAAGAGATAAAATTGCCATCTCGCCCTTTTACAAAATTATGCCCACTAATAATAACATCAATCCCAACCCCAGTTAACTTGCTCAAAACAAAAAAAAACATAAACATTAATTACCTACATGTGTACAGTTCCTTTTCAGCAAGCAGTGTTCAAGTTGGGCCAAAATAAAAGAACAAAGGTCCCTGTCATTTTTCCCAAAACCCAATCGTTTCCATTTGTTTCAGGGCCTAAGGCTTGTTATCATAAGGAAAAGTGCATTAAACTGCAAAAAATTTTGGTTTTTCATTTCTATAGTTTTTAGAGTTCTTTAAAGAGTCATTTGAATGATTGCTTGAAACAAAGTAACTCTGAGATAAAACAGTCAGTCAGATGTTTTGCTGCTTCTTTTGTGATAGTGCATGCTTTGTAACTGCCAAATCAGATCAGAAACAACAACAGCTGTTTAAATATTTGCTGCAGGGCACCACGATATGTATCGATCAATTCAAAGCTTCAACATCCCCCCAGGCAATCCTCAGGAATTTGACCTTTTGAAATCACTTTTGGTCACATTCCCAGCTCCTGGGAGAAGATCAGTGTTCAAATCCTAGACATGTGGGCAAATTTGAGTTCAAATGTCCTGTTCTCGTTAGAAATTGGCCCAATGTACAGACATAATGGGAAGTTTACAAGTTGTGTTGAGTATTTCATTGCAGATATATCAATGTTGGAATATCCACAGGTACATATTATAATTAAAATTTAAAAAAGCCTAAAGGCAGTTAAATTCATCAAAGTAAAACAAATAGATGCTAATTAAAATTTTGTTGTTTGTTCAAATACCCAGCCCTTCCCCTCTCTTCTGTCCTAATGTCAAATTCCCTACCCCAGGAAAAGACTGCTGTCGAATGCCCAGGGGTTGCCCAAAAGAGGGGGTGGGGGTTATGTTGAAGTTTCAAATTGATTTAACATTGTTTGTTTTAGCTAGCTAGAACACTGACTAAGTGCATGGAAATTTGATTTTCTTTTATATAACAATTGAATAAGTTTGGAGTAGCACTCAACTGGAGCAGCTCACTTTTTGTGTACTGGTTTGAACATATATCTAGTTAGCAATGGCCCTACTTGCTTTGGCTTTCCATCAAGCTCTCCAACATCCTTCACAGCTTCTGTCACTTGCTGTATAATTGCAGCTTTATCATTTCCCGTAACCTTCTGCCAATGTTTGTGCGTAATACACAGCTTGACCTGGTGTCTTTCTTCTAGCCAGTCTTGGACTTTCTTTATTTTCCAGTTCAGGTCCTGCGGTGCAATAAGAGCGCCAACTACAAGTTCTTTAACTTTGGGCGCATGTGCTTTGCTTTTGGATTCTAGCTTTTTCTTTCTTAACTGTTCGTTTATGAGTGCCTTTGACGTAAAAAGTCTACACACTGAGTTTCCGTCGGTCAGTTTTTGAACTTCAACAAGCTGTAGGGATTTTTCTTGTGCGATCGCTAAAGCTTCTTCTCGTGGCTTCAACCCTTCATTCACTCCGTTCTCATTAATGAGCAACACGTAATTAGACGAAATTTTTTCATTTCGAGGTGTCTTAGTCAGAGAATCTTTATTGGATGCAAAGTTTCTCACGCAGTTCCCTTGAGGTGTCACATAAAGGCCACTTGAAGCTGCCCAAGAAGATTTTACAACAAGACCAGATCTGAATGTAACTAGTGAAGAACTTTGACGCACGAAGCACATACATGCAAGATCACCTTGTATTCGAAAGCATGCCTGTAATGCCCTTGACCAGATAGAACGAGCAGCCATATGAAAAACGCCTCTTCATACAATAACAATTCTTTTTAGCTGTGGGACAACGGTCAATCCAAAGAGAGCGCGTTCTTTAAAACAGTTTTGAACATCTTGACTTCACAACAACCGCCATTCGTGAAATAGTTGAGTGGCTAGTGTCCAGGTCAGCACGTCTGCGCGGCCATACGTAGTCTGTTTATCCCAGGCCGCCCAGTGCAAAAAGAAAGATACTGTAAATGCAAAATTTATTCTTTGTTGCCGTTGACACTTGAATCTGCGAAAAATAAAAGCATTAAGCTATTCATTGATGAAACCAGATGTGTTTCTGGGAAGTAAACATTTATAGCAGCACAGAGAATAGTTTTAAAACAGTTATTCCGAGAGCGCGCGTTGGATAGATTCAGGACCGTGTATACGCGAGACGCGAACGTGAAGTGTGATTACGTCAGCAAAATTTTCTTACGTCTGCCGTTTCACGTTTGCCGTACCTACGCCAAGGTAAGGGTTTTCGCGTTTGAGTATTTTTATCTTTTTTCAAGCATAAAAAGGGATTTTAAGTTGTAAAAAAGGTAAAGGGATGTCATGCTTAATGCTCAGTTAGCTAAATTGAAGAAACAACACAAGAAGTTGCAGATAGTGCCAATTGGCCGTTTTCATTAACGGGAATCAAACAATTGTTAATTGTGACAAACAAACAGCAAAAAAACATTTTTCCTTTGCTAACAGGTACTTTCAGAATAAGATTTTAGTTTGACTGAATTTACTTGACACGAGTTTCTAGTCTAATTCGAGTCGCTCGCATGTTTTCGTTTGAAACTCGCGTCAACGTGAAGCTAAAACCAAGAAAACAAGACAGAAATACAGCAAACGTCAGATGGCAAATTGACATTTGTCGTCTCACCTATACGCGGTGCTAAACCTCAGTCACGCGACACACGTACAAACGAAATTCATTGTTACTTGTTTATGTAAACTTTTACTATGATGAGTAACGACTTTAGTTTATATTAAACGGATCCTAACTTTACCCCGTTTGACCACCAATTTATAGAGAATAAGGCCTGAATTGTTGTAAGGGACGGACACAGTTAATGTCTTGGGGGGAGGGGAAGGGGGAGTGGAAGAATTCGTAAAAAAGAATTGCAGGGCCACCCCTATAAGAAAAGAATGCATGCCGAAACCCTTTAAAGAGAATATATGTAGCTTTATGAAGCTTGACTTAAAAAAAATTGCAGAGAACTCATTCTTCCAATCCCAATGTTAAATACCAGGTATGAATGACCTTACGTGTATTACTGAAGTGATTCATTAAGCTCCGAATTGCGAAAAGTACTCCG
Source organism: Hydrozoanthus tunicans (assembly GCA_026413305.1). Classification (NCBI taxonomy): domain Eukaryota; kingdom Metazoa; phylum Cnidaria; class Anthozoa; order Zoantharia; family Hydrozoanthidae; genus Hydrozoanthus; species Hydrozoanthus tunicans. Next base: position 4,294 of record JAOBAT010013870.1, on the reverse strand, counting down.
TACACTTGCAGACCAGATTGGGCATCAAATATTTCTAGTTGAACAAGAAACAAAAAATTTGAAACATAATTTGCTATGGCCCATCCTTATCCTCAAAAGCTGAGCTAAATTTGGCGTAAACTGAAATAACAATGATTGGCTGAAAAAAATTTATTGTTATCTTATGTTTCGCCGAAATCGAGATTGTTTCTCCCTGCAGCCCATATACACTGGTTTATATCAGTAACGTTGCCGCCTCATATCAAGCTCGCAGTCTCGGCAGCTTGTTGGCAATTAATTTTTGGTTTCTATTTTCCTTTACCTTACAATACATTAAAGTGGATGTTGCGAATCCATTTGAAAAGACTCATTAGGTTAAGAAGGAGTCAAGAGGATTTCTCATAACTATCAATGATTTTTTTAAATTTACGCTAATTCATACTGCAGCCATCTTTATCTAAGGCAATTACAAACTAATTACCCTTTTTATGTAGCTATTGGTTGCAACCGTACTGAAAACAATAAATTTAACACCATGGGCGCGTCATCAATGTTGTTAGATCATACTTTCGGAAAACGTTAGATACCATAGCGACAAATTAAAACTTTTAAATTTCTTAATTCTGAAAGTTTTAACTTCTTACAGCTTGCATCAGTTATTCTTTCAGGAGTGCATAACTGCCCCCTTGCTTGTAAAGGCGGACTGGTCAACCAGTAAGTCCAAGAAATTAGATTATTTTTTATGTTTCCAGTTTTAAAAACGAAACAATTTGTACTGTCTAAGTAAGCTGTTTCTCTGTCATTGCAGTGGTTTTAAAAACGGTGGTACAAATCCTATTCGTAACAGCGTTCTTAACGATCCTATGCGCTGCTGTACCGGTAAGTTTAAAACTTACTAGTTACATAACTTGAACCAACAAAGTTTATTTAAATGCTGATAAAAATTAAGAAGAAAGAGTTAACTTTTTGAAGAGACGGGTTGAAGATTTGTGAAAACAAGCATGCAGTCGTGCGCATGATATAAAAACGGGGGATTTGATATAAATCACAAGATAAACTAACCGTTCTTATCATGATAAAGGCATGCAGCACTAGCCAATTTTAAGGTAGACTACTACAAACAGGTGGACTGTTTGTAGTAGATAGAAGGCAAATAAGTATCTCACAAACTGGTAAATCTAAGTACGCGAGTGTTTCGCCATTTAATGAGCAAGCTTTGTTTGAATGCTAATTTAGGTTTATGCAAAACATCAGCTGAGGATGAAAAGACTGTATATAATGAGTTAATATACAAGTAAGACCTTTTGGCTCTTATATGTTGCTGTATAATTGGTGCACATGCAACAGCAATTTAGGCTTAAACTGTTTACACAAGCCACAAAACTCCGCCCAAGCAACCATAAAAAGCTACTAAAAAGCTTTTTTTGTATGTTAGAATTCATTGATTAAAATAAGTTATTTGATAGAATGAAAGTCTAGACGTATACGTAAATTGTATCCCCAAATCATAACTTTTCCTCGCTATATGTTTCTTCTTTCACTTAAAAATGAATTGGTTGGACTTCCCTTTTTAATATGGAAATAACTTAAGTATAGCTAAACTAAATCCTTTCAAGAAAGTGGCTCATAGGGCCGGCGCTTATCTCCGGTTTTTGTAGCGCTAAGCAGATGGGAGTCTTTGACTCACCTTATGTATCGCAGGTTAGCCCCAGCAGAACTGGTACCTATTTATACAGCTGAGTCGACTGGAACAAAGTCAGGGAAAGTGTCTTGTTCAAGGACACAACGCAGTGGTCTGACTCGGCGCGACCCTAGAGTTACGAGTCGAACACGTTAACCGCTCGGCCACTTAATTAAAGCACTTGAAAATAAGTTAAAGATTTGCACTTTTTATAAGTCAAGTTATAATTTATGGCCTAGGGCACCTATTCCTTAATATGCTGAGATTTCAATCTCAAGCCCCATTTACGCTTCACAGAGTTTAGAACTTTCGGTATGGCACGGATGAAAAAAAAATTGCGTACAAAAAAAATTTGTTCGGGCAGGATGAATCTTGTCGTGTAAAGGACTTTGCCCCATCCGTGCTGGGAAGAAATATCGCCCGTGCTCGGACCGTGTCGAGAGGTAGTCCGAGCATGCTTGGATAATTAATGTATCAGGAGATAATCAGAGTGCGCTAGAATGCTATTCACTGAGTAGTGAATTGTATATACTAAGAAGATGTATTCTTATACTGTATTCTTAGCTTCCACACTTGGCTCATATCGGTATAAATTGCGTGACCTAATTTGTTTTTTTTTACTTAATTGTGTGACTTAATTTGTTTCTGTTTTCATTTGCAGCTTCAAGATGCAAATAAAGGTAATATCGACCTTATTTTGGTTGATGTATTTTCCACTTATACTATAAGACAATGTTGAATATAGATAGATATAACTTAACTTATAACTTAAATAATTAAAACACAACCTTAATAAAGGTTAAAGTCTCTATAAAGCTTATTTTTTTAAGTTCCATATGAAAAGTAGAACCCTTTAATAATAGTAATTTTTGAAAATAAAACCTTTTCTCGCCGTTCCTATTACATTTTTTAGACTTTAAGCATGCAATGATGACGTAGCAGGAGGCATATGACGTAGCACGAGGCACGACGCAGGGAAAATCTTTTTTTTTCAATTCTGGCTACAATAGTCACATTGTTATAACTTTAATCAATGAATAATTCCCTTGAAATGGTTTGAAATAACAATTTTATGACATTTTTTTAACAGAAATGAATTTTTTGAACAAAAACCACATAACTCACTGCTGCTACGTCGCAGGTTACCAGTCCCCGGCATGCTCGGTTAAAATTTACACTCCAATCTTTTTTGGGTTAAAAAGCATACTTAGACGTGGAAGTTTTCATTGGTTACTGGAATTTCGATTTCACAGATGACAACAGTTGTAATTCAAAAAGTAAAAAATCAATCTTGATAGAGACTTTAAGACTGTAAAGTAAGATTTAAGATGCAGCAGATTACGTTAAGACAAAACTCGATGATATGTCATGACACAAATAATAAGTTAGATAAACAACGTTTTGCAAGGTGACTTTCGTATAAGAATCGATAAGTACTGTAAAATCTATTCACTCACCATTTCAACCTCCTTCTTCCAATGGCACATAACCCCCCCCCCAACACACACACACGCAAAAAGCAGACAAAACCAATTTAAATAGTGTGAATATAAAGGTCTCTACGATTAGTTTTATACATTCGGACAACTCTTGTAAAATGAGTCTTGTCGCACATATGCTCTTATGCGGACATAGATCTTGTGACAAGGATTAATTAGGCGTTTTAACACGCATGCGCAGTGCGTATTTAAGCCACTGTTTTGGCAGGCCGCAGGTCTTAAAAATGTCACCGAATTCTGTCGCCTAAACATAACAATGGCAAATAAACTCTGCAAATCGTTATGAATTACCGTACAAACGCTAAAACAGTTTTAGATCTTGGAAACCATAACATTTCAAAGACTTGTGGCCGGCCAAAACAGTGGGATAATTATACGCACGGCGCTTTCATGCCTTGTTACGCTTTGTAACTGAATTTTGTTGTGCTAAATTTTAGAGTGTCCCAACTGTTTCGAGGTGCCCTGTGATTTTGTAAAGCAGAAATGCGGACAAATCAAAGGTGACTGCAAGAATGACTGTAAAAACTGCAAAGCCGTTTTGACCAACAGCAGAGGCGAGGAGATCAGTGGTTGCCGTTAGCAACGCATTGGCCAACCGGTGTACGTTAGCTAAAACCGTTTAGTATACGTAGTTGAAGAACACTTCATCTTTGAAATCAGTATAACTATAGTCCGCTGTTAACAACAAACAAACTTGGGAAAAATAAATCTTTAAATAGAATGTGTACTAGACATACATGTTCTTTTTGGCCGTATTGAGTGTGTATTAACTGGATGTGTTGTTGGACTCTCTCCATTTGTTTGTAGCTTTCTCGTTAAGAGGAAGGGGAAAAGAACTATAATGCGTTTAATAACAGTCAAAACACCCCTCCCCTCCTCTTTCCAGGCGTTCGAACTTCTGTCCTGCGTGGCACTGCAAGCTTAATTCAACTCTTGTGTATACTAGCCACACAGCCTTGCCTGATGGCCTGAGTCAGAGAAAAATGTTTGTCCTCGAACCAACCGCTCGGCAATTTCAATGCAAAACTATTCAAATCAGTAGAAGGAAAGGATTTTTTAAACTTTAACAAAGTTTTATGTATAGATCCAAGTGAGTGACGGTAACCGAGTAGGGAGGTAGGGGGGGGGGGGGGTT
>JAOBAT010013859.1:0-10072 GCA_026413305.1 Hydrozoanthus tunicans | reverse complement strand
AAGTGAAGACCAAAGTTCAAATTTGATTCTAATTATTAAGCACCCCCCAATTTAAGCGCCACGTGGAAGAAATAAAATTTTTAAATTCCCATTAAGGCGCCGGCCAAAAATGAAATTATTTTTAAACAGCGCTTAAATTAGAATAAGTACGGTATCCAAAATGTAGACGAAATCAGAGTTTTGAGTTATAGTTTAGTTTTTTTGCTAAACACTCAAAGATGATGCCAGACAGAGGCTGTTTTCATTTCCATCTCGCAAAAAAGTAATAGCAGCCATGTTCGAAAACATAGTATTTTCCAGTGGCAGAAGACCATGGTCTCAGTCAGTCAGAGCATTGTACATCATGGATCAACTCTGGTTATCCTGAAGAAATTTGGCCGGGCAAGTAACATTTGGGCTGAGCAAGTACAAAATTTGATGTACTTGCCTGGCTGGCAACAATCTAAGATGACGAATCTGGAATCTTGGTACATAACTAATTTTTGAAGAAAAAACTAGCTGACTGGCTAGAATCTAAACTGCAAAGCCTATCAAAGGTTAGAATAAAAAAATTCCGTCATAAATCGCCTGTTTTGAAAAAGTTAAAATCGAGGTAAAAATCCAATAAATTTCAATGAAACAGCTTCCAAGTGTTTTCAAACAATATGTTCATCTTTAGGGGTAACTAGAGGTTCTTTGATAGAGTTTATAAGGTCAATTAATTTCCATAAAGTGTTATTGAGATGTTATTGCCAAACAACTACTTTTGCACGGGTAGAATCTGATTAATGAGGTGAACGTTCATTTTTGGGGTCTTAAATGATTAATACAATCCATTTCCTTAACAAGACAATCAAACTTGTTGTACATTGTAAGTAAGTATACTAAGTCATGTTACTTTCCTTTTATTGATGGTTATTTTGTGCTGTGGTTATCAGGGGAAGAACAGTATATTGCCAGTTTTCAACTCACAAGGAGCTAACAACCTCACAGCACAACCCCAATGTAAGTATACTTGCCTTGGTCATGATACTTTTTAGCAGCCTTTTTTTTAATGCTGACGGAAAGCGTGACCGAGGGGGATGGGAATGGGAAGGTTTGACCTTTGTCAATTACCCTTGAATTTCTGTGATGTGTTTTTCTGTAAAGATTTTCTCTGTTCTCTGTTTAGGTTTTCTATTACTAGTCTTGCTTTGAACCTGCGTAAAGACTTGAGTTTCTGGAGGCTTGAAAATAGTTTGAAAGTTAAATGTTAAATTTGATTTTTAAAGAAAAAAAAGCAGGAAATCTTAAGGTCCATTCACATGCACGGTTTAAACACCGATTTTAAGTGTGATTTTTTCGGTGACAGTAAGAAAAATTCGCACGTGTAAACAGCCTGCAATTTTACTGCAAGTTTTTTGTAACTTTTGCTGCGATTTTCCCGGAGATTTATGGAATGCAGTTAATGAATACAGCAAACACTTATACTTGCTCCATTCAGCAGTTAAAATCTTTTCATCTTCTCTCTTCCAATTTTTTTATAGTGTTTAATAGTCTTTCTTTTTTTCTGCATCACTGTTTTGACAGGAAGCAGCAACAAATTCCCTTTGGGGGGACCCTTGATATTAGTTTTTGCAGATTTCTGAATAAAATTGCAGCAAATATTGCAGTGAAATTTGAACATGTTCAAAACTTCAGTGATACTGCAGCGACATTAATTTGCAAAGTCGTCGTAAAACCGCAGGCAGTCCACACATGCGAAGTTTTCTCGTCGTCTGAATCGCCGAAAAAATCACACCTAAAATCGTCGCAAAAAATGCACGTGTGAACGGCCTTTAGAACGACATCCATTGTAATCATCCTTTGTTCCTGCCAGTTGTAATATAGTAAAATTGTACTTGGAGCATAAATATGTGGTGTCATAATAAAAATCATATGGTCCAGAGAAGGTATTTGAATTTCGACTTTTTTTTTAAATGTAGAAATGTGTTAAATAAAGGAGTAGTAAAGCTTAGTCAGGAATCTGATAGGCAGTTTGAATAGTAAATCTTACAGATTTAGGTTAAAGTAAAAAGTTGTATTAGTTTGATTTTGAATAACTTCAATAAAAGGGGTCTGGTGCAAAATATCCTAAGTGACTTTGCATAAAATGCTAAATTCTCCCAAAGGTTATGAAGAGATAAAAGAGCTAATGTAAGGAGAAACAACAACTCCATCAAAGTCACTTACATTGTTTTTGCATTAAACCCCCTGAATTTTTCTACCTACGTTAATATGGTTATGTAAAGTTAAAGAAAACTTGTGTCCTAGAAATTTAAACTTTTTAGTATGTGAAATAAAGCAAACTAAACAGGATAAGTGTCAGTTCAATAATTGTTCTCAAGTTCTGAATACCCAAATAACTAGTTCTCATGCGAGGGTCTTATTGAATAGCAAAAAAAATTAATATTAATGATGGGCTTTAATGTTTTATTGTTAGTGTTCTAATAGAAAAGTCAAGCTTCTTTTCTTGTTTATTATCTTTTCATTTAGCATTTGTTTCCAAGATTTCTTCCTGTTTGTTTGCTCTTGTGTTTTCAGTGACTTTGACTCTGTGCTGTGGGTTTTTTACTTTTCTTTTGTGACAGTGGAAATTAGGGTGACGAGTGCATTGTGTTTTAACTTGAAACAAGGAACTCTGGTTCATTAGGAAAGACAGTAGGAACTGGTTGTATGGCTTGGCGAAAGTGCTTGTGGTTAATGTTGTTGATGAGGAAGTTTTGACTAGTTTGGATCCAAAGGAATGACAAAAAAGTTAAAACTTTAAACTGCTTTACTTTACAAAATAGTTTAAACTAAGAATTTGTTCTTAAATGTTGTCGGCCAATGCTTGTAGGTTAGTGGCATGTGTTGTCTTTTTACCATTTGGATATGTAAAGTTCGGTTGCGACAAGGTTATTCATATCATATGCCGAAATGACTGCTAAATATTGAAGAAATTTTATGCCCAGTCATGTCATTGGCCCAGTTGTTCAAAAGACGATAAACCCAAATCCAGGGTTAACTTCTGTGACAACCAATAGGTTTTGTTTAGAGATAACCCTGGATTAAAATTCATCAGCTCTCAAACAACCGGCTCTTGGTTAAGGACTCTTCTAACAATTAAATCCAGTATTTACAAACAAATTATGTTTTAAATGATTGTGACATCTTTTATACAGCTCAAGAGACTTAAAGAGGTGTAAGAATGGAATGTTTTGCTGGAGGCATTCTGTTAAAAAAAAAATTGCCTGAAAATTTTCATTACTGGTTGAGAAGTAGTGTTTGAGCGTTTAATGTTGAACTAACTTCACAGTTTCTTGTGATTTAACTTTGGCCAGACATGACTGTTGAATGTCTCAAAAAATAGTTGTTGCTCAGTCTTAAATGCTTTTTTACCCACACTTCTTGAAATATCTTGTCCATTTAAGTTTGAGCTATTTCCCCTTTTTCTGTATATATGTGGTTGTGTGTAACAGTAATTTCTAATGCCAATCTATTCCATACTTCTCATAAACAGGCTCTCCTCTCGAAGTTGTCGCAACAATCTGGGCTGGTAAGAGAAGGGCATTGTATTATGAGTTCAACATTACTCTAGTTGCTCTCTGCCTTATTTTCTTGTCTTTGGGGCTTTGTGGTTAAGTTTTTGTCATTATTTTCTTGTCTTTGGGGCTTTGTGGTTAAGTTTTTGTCATTATTTCTTTGAGCTGACTGTTAATTTCTACTCCGTATGGAGTGCGTTTGTCTGTTCAACTTGGTCAAGCTAACTGCTAGGGCTCCATTAAGCTATGATAAGTGATGAAATCTGAAAATGCGCACTTTCCATGGCTGGAAAAACATTTAATTTTGGAAAAAATGGTTCAAATGGTTTTCAATAGTTTTGCCTTGCAATTTCTCTGTGTAATCAATTTTTTATTATCCTTGTAGTTCAGTTAAAATAAAGTGAAGAAATTGGTGAATTTGCATGCATAAGTCGATTTTCCAAACATGAAATAGTCTCCTGGTTGTAGTTCACTACTTGTGTGTTTAAATTACCATCTTTTGGGGGTAACAGGAAAGTCTTGAATACATTGGTGAGTTTTTATAGGGAACCCTGATAGGCTAAGTTCTTGGATTTCATTCATTCCCTAGAGGGACAAGAAACAAAATGGCCCTGTTGGTTCCTGAAACAAAAGAAATCATCAAAAATCTTTTGTCCAAAGGCACCAAGATGGCCACTAGTAATTTCCTAGAAAGCTTTGTCTTAAATCTGAAAATCAACATGCATAAGAAGTTTCCTGGTTATCTCTGCTAGCTCTCTTAAAGCTCAAAATAAATAATTGCATTACATATTAAAAAGTAATTTTCAGTTTGCAATGTTTTTCCTTCTGTTCTTCTTTTTGTAGTTCCCTGTGTAAGATTTTGTTTATAACACTGCAAAAGCATAGTTCATATAATTTCAGCCTTAAACTAAGTTGAGCTAAAACTAAGTGTAAAACTTTAAGAGAGAATAAAAACATATGGTGAAACATACAGGTGAAGCAATTTTAGGTAGTTGATTTGTAATTAAAGCAAGGAAGTTTAGTTTGAGTTCTTGTTGCATAAAACTGTTAGGTTTTAGGTCTTAAGCAGTAGTTTGATAATGAATCTACTGAAGAAAAATGAAGGGTCTGTAAAAAAATGACTTAAGTGGCTTTGTTTGAAATGGTAAATTCTCCTGATGGTTTTGAAGAGATAATAGGGGTAATGTAAGGAGAATTGACAATTTTATCAAAAGGCACTTACAGTATGTCGTTTTTGCACTAGATCCTTTATTTATTACTGTGAGTAAGTGTCTTATTCAAAGACACAACTCAGCTGTCTGACCGGCATTCGAACATGCAACCCTAGAATTACAAGTAGAACACACAAACGGCTTGGCCACTGCGCCACTGACCAGTCATTCTAAGGCTTAACATTTACAAAGTTTCAATCTGTAAATACACTGTGGTCTTGTTATGTTGTCCTAACACACCTATATATGCTTAGATTACCACTTAGTTTGTTTAATTTGTTTGGATTTAGACATCAAGAATACTAGCAGCTGCAACTGGAGATTCCACATTGGGCAACTTAGCAAGTGCTCTTGGAGCGACTGGGGCAACTCATGCAACTGACTGGACTTCCGCACACACAGGAGGAGCAAGTATCTTGCGGGTTGTTGTGGAAAACTTGATGTACCCAGTTAATGTCGACATTCTCCATCAGGTAGATAATTCAATACCACTTATCTCATTTCTTTCTCTGAAGATGATCTTGTTGAAAGAAACATGCATCTGTTCTGCGACAATGCCAAGGGGTAATCAATATTTCCGAGGTGTGGAGGGGGGATGGGCAAGGCAGGGATTGCCCAGCGTGTCTGTCTGTGGATGCCTCAGTAGCTCTGTGGTTAGAGCATGTGTTAATGATGTAATCAAGGTCTCATATGTTCGACTTCAGCTTGGGGAAGTTTTTTTTTCTTTCTTGGTTTCTCTGCCATTGGTTCATTACAGCATGTTGAGTTCGATCTTGCTCAAGTAGTGGTTTCAATCAGTTTTGCGGCAGACCATTTTAAAGTAGGTGGCTGTATCCCTAGGGGGGTCAGCAAGAAACTGGGAAAGTAGGTGGCCGTGATTTGAGAAGTAGGCAATGAAACACGCCGGTTACTGGATTCTATAAGATGATCATATTGATTGAAACCATCATGTAATTGTTACATTTCTTTCAAAATTTGTTGTTTTTTTTTAAAAAAATAGATGTGGCTGAAAATGAACCATAAGTTGTTTATATTTCAATTGCTTTAATCCTTCCCTTTAAAAACGACACTCATTGGGTATAAGTTAAATGTTTTGTATTTTTGACAGATTTTCAGCAAATTTGGAACTGTACAGAAAATAGTGACATTTACAAAAAACAGTAAGTATGCTTATAATTTTGTTTGCCTGACTTAGGTTGAATTGTAAGAAACCGACCCTATTCATAAATGGTATAAGTTTTAACAAAACAATTTTGTCCACAGTCAAATAAGCCCTACTTGCCTTGTTTTGGGTAACATATTCAAGATTTTAAACTTTAACTGTGAAACCAGGCCGGTAGAACTAGATTGAACATAGACAAAAGAATACTGAAATTGCCCTCATTAATGAGTAGGGTCTGTGTACCAAAACCTCATATCAGGGACAGTTCAGTTCAGAAATTTGCGATTCCACTTAAAAATCAGTGTAGGCCATCAGATTTCACTTTTTGATTTGTTTTAACCCTTGCAGCCCTAAGGCATTTGTAAACATCTAAATTCTCCTTACAATAAACAAAAGAAAACAAGCTGGTTAGTGCTAAGAATATGAAATTTGATCATCCACCAAAAACTCTTGAAGATGAATTAAGAAATTCTCCCAAACTTGTCATAGGAATACTATGGACTTAATTTGGGAGAGTTTACAAACTCATCTTTGGGCACTCTTAGGGGTTAAAGGGTTAAAAGGAAGTACAGTAAAATATTTTTCTCACAAAAACTTCTTTCCACACAAAAACTTTGAGCAGTGAGAGCTCGTTACTTTTAGGAGCTGGCTTTTACTTTAAAGGGTTTAATAAAACCTAATCTCTCTGATTCACAGACCATTATCAATCTCTGATACAGTTCAATACTGCAGATGAGGCCTACCAGGCAAAACACGTAAGTTTTCCTTATTGTATAATGATTAATTTGACAAATTACGTTTTACTCTGTATGCTGGTATAAAGAACTGACAGAGTAACTCTTTCTGCAGGCACTAGACAGACAGAACATATACAATGGTTGTTGTACACTGAATATCGACTTCTCCAAGCTAACAACTTTAAATGTCAAATACAATAATGAAAAAAGCAGGTAAGAGATCAAGTTATTGATTTATTATTCTGTTTTTTATTTAGTTATTCTGTTTTCTTAAATAAACTTGCATCTTGCAGTGTATACAGTAAAAACCCACTTATAAGAACCTATGGGTTTAACCTGCTGGCAGTAATTGCCCTTTTAATACCCAAAAATACAAGAACCTCTTTCACCAAGCAGATTTAAACAGGCTCTTTCATGTGGGATTGCATTATATTTACTTGTAGGTTGCAAAAGCCCTATTTCTGCCTAATCTCCGACATAAATTGTAGTTGCAAAATAATTCTAAAAAATCCTCTCTACAAAAGAACAGTCTCGTACAGTAACTTAAACTAAGAAGAAAATGTATTAGTATCTTGGTCCTTTTACAAGGGGGTTAAGATGTACCATACAGTATAATCCCTTGTAATTCAATTAAAAACCTACTAAGCCAAAACTGCTAATAACCTTCCCCAAAATGTTTCAATCTGATTTGCCAAAGCTTTAATAGCATAGGTTTTGACTCACAGGGTTTTTACTGTATTTAAACTGAGAAAATGTTCTTTCCTACAATGTTTCAAGGGACTACACAAGACCTGATCTCCCTGCTGGCGAGGGTATGCCAAATTCTTCTGACAGGTCTCTTGGACTTCAGATAGGTGAGGCAGTTGCTATTTTCATAGTGTATTTTATCTGGTTGAGCTTCAAAACTAGTTTTTAGTTACATCATTATAACAACTAGCCCAAGAAAAGAAAACATCGCTCAATAAATCCAAGTTTTGGACCAAGAAACAAGTCTTGAAATTTTACAATAATATTTCAACTTTCATTCAAGTCATAGTCATGTTGAAAATAATTTACAAGTGCAGTTAGTATTATATATATTAGGTCTTTAGAGGCTTTTAGAGATCTAGAGCTATTCTGATATGCAAATATAAATAGAAGACTTGTTTCTTGGTCCAAAACTTGGATTTATTGAACAATGTTTTCTTTTCTTTGGCTTGTTGTTATAATGATGTATTTAAAACTGTCAGATCAACATGGCTTAAGTTTTTAGTTGGTTTCCCAAAAAAAGACTCACAAACCTTGTATATAAACCTTGTATCAAATTAGATAGCTTAGACAGTGTACAGACAAATAAGTTTACATTTTAACATGTATAAATTTTAATTGCTTATTTATTCCTTTAATTTTTTTATCAACTATTAGAAACCTTGTATTAGATTAGACAGCTTAGACAGTCTAGTTAGTGAAAAAACTTTGTAAATTTACTCTGAAAATCCCATGTGGGAGAGTGAATTAAAATATCACATCACAACTTGGTACTTAATCCAAGAAAGAAGTTGTCCCAAAATGATTACAACCTGCCGTACTTTCTTCATTTATTTTAGTTTTTACTGTTTTTTCAGTTTTATCAATTGTTTCACCCTTTTGACTGTCAAAAGTTTGGGTAGTTGTATGGAAGGCATACTTTGATTTTTTAGGGAAGAGGACAGGCCAGCTGTCTATTTGAAAACAAGTTGATACATACATACAAACTTTATTTCACCTCGAATTTTACATGTAGCTTAGTAGTGTCTTCGAGAAAAAAAAATTATGATACAAATTTATAAAAATGTCTGACTAAGTTCCTTAAAATCTGATACTTTTTTAAAACTATCTGGGAGGGAGTTCCAAAATTTTGCTGCCGAATATGAAAAAGAATGAATACCGTAACATGTTGTTGTTAATGGTTGTGGGAGGGAAAGAGCATGTGTTCCCCTCAATGAGTTGGTAGTTGTTCTAGGCTGGAATAAGTTCTGTAGATAACTTGGATAGTTACTGAAATGAGTACATTTAAAAAGAAAAAAAAACATACTTTGAATTCTCCTATTTGCTAAACTAGTTGTTTTACAGCGATCCGATAAAGATTTGATTCAAGCCCTGGAAAAAATGTTTTATTTTGATGCTTTTCTTGTTGTTCTGTGTAGGTGGGGTGCTTCAAGGGTCCCTGCTGGGAATGCCGTTTGCTGGAGGACTTGGAGGACTATTCCCAGCTGGTAAGTTTATCTTTGTTGATGCACCTTTCATCAGCTTGATACATTACTAACTTTCAACTTTCCTGGAAATAGTTGGAAGCAATGCAGATCAATGTGGGTTCATTCAGTGGCCTATCTAGGCATTTTTTTCAGAACAGTAATTTGGGAATTTTCCTATATTATGATTTGGTATAAAATTTTATTATTGGCAAGTTTCTGAAGACATCGTTGTTTACAATTCTGCTTCATTAACATAAAACATAAGTTGCAGAAAGAACAAAGATAGACGATAACTTACCAGTAACTGTAAAACTTGAGAACGCTAACCAAAATTAATGAATGACTGAAATTTCAGTTCTATAAGTGAAGTTTCAAAGAAGAAATGGCTATATGATAAAAGAGATCATGGAATTCACGTGGCGGGGAACATAAACGGGGATCATGGAATTCATGTGGCGGGGAACATAAACCAAGAACTAATAATAACAAAGAGTCGGCAATAAAAGATCACACCGAAACCACTTACCAAGACATTGACACTAGTTATGTGGAAATTTTAGAAAAGAATGTCAATAATTGGCACAAAGAAATCTTTTTTGGAATCGTGGCACTCCACAATGGATAAAAACTCAGTGAACAAGCGGAAGCCATTCTCTTCTGTTCATAAGACATTATTGAAGCCCCAGGGGATAAAGTAACTTCTTAATTTAGTTTTAGCATATTGCACTTGAACAGCATATTTTAGTTACTCTGATGAAGACTGCAGTTGCAGTCAAAAATTCAGTTTTTAACAATATATAACTTTTTATCTAGATCAGTTTCAACGTTTTTATAACCACCTTTTACTAAATGGTAACTCTGATTTTTGGTCAATAACCAAATTTCCAGCATCCTGATTGGCTGAACTTAGGTCAATAAGCTACTGTACAGACTTTTTTGAGTTACGGACTTCACAAGTTGAAACAATGTCTGGTGAATTTTATTATCCACTCAAAATTACCAGTATTGACAATTGATCCGAGAAAAGTTCTGCAAGAGACGTCAGGGTATATAGAGGTAAAGCAGTGAATGAAAACTTTTAGCGAATGGAGAAAGTCGTTAAGTTTGTCGACAGTGCGAAAATTGAAGTTCAATGAACATTGTGGAGAATATTTTACAAGAAATAAATGCTTTTTAATCAAACTAATGAGCCATTTAATAAAAATCTTAATAACCTTGTTTTGCTCGG
>JAOBAT010013848.1:0-10074 GCA_026413305.1 Hydrozoanthus tunicans | reverse complement strand
TTCCCCAGGGATCTGTCCTGGGGCCACTATTGTTTTTATTATTCATAAATGATATAACAAATTCATCGACTAAACTAAAATATTTCCTTATATCTTATAAACTAAATTGTAACCCAGTGTCCTGCCCTTGATTAGTTTTAACTATAAGCAGGCCACTGGAATTGTAATGAATGTAAGTCTTGACTTTGTCAATAAAAAACCTTAAGTGATGAAAACACTTTGCCAGTAAGTGGTTCTGCTTTTCAACGAAGCACAACAACTTGAATACGTGCTTTGTAGTTACAAAGACTTAATCACTTTGCAATTAAGTTGCTGTCAGTGCGCGATATAAATGAAAAATAAGAAAACCGGCTGTTTGATGACAGAAATCATTGAAACTCACTTGTTACCGGCGTAGCTTGGTTTTCTCAGGTGGCCGTATTAACGAGGTTTAATTATAATGATTATAAGAGGTCGGAATTTAAATAGTGGCCGTTGGCCGTATTAACGGGGTTCTTTTATAAGAGAATGTATGGCCGTTTTGCTTGGCCAACAAAAGTGACCGTAATAACGAAGTGACCGTATTATGTATATTTCTTCAGTTACTTTTGGGTTTTTGTAAAATGTATGGTTAGCAAAGTTAATTGAGTCAGCAAAATCTATAGATTTAAAGTGAGCTATTTTTGCGATCTTATCACTTGACCCGTAGAAACAGGATGTTAAGTGCAATTCCCTGCTAGTGAATTGTTATTAATATAGTTAAAATCAAATTGTGCACGTGTAAAAGGTAAATTAGTATTCTTCATTTAGCTGATCATGATCCAATCAGCTCTTAAATATCGAAGGCAATATAAACTTAACAAACTGAAGAATTTTAAAACACCAATAAACACTAAATCATTCTGATACCTATACGCTTTTGCTTTTTGAGAACCAATAATTTCGGTCAAGGCCAGGCTGTTCTTAAACTTTTTGGCGATTTCAGTCTCAAATTATTCTTATTTTCTGATATTTCGAAGTGGTAAGAGCGTTCTGATATTGGATGGACATCTCAATCTGTGTAACTATTTTTAAAAGGGTAAAAAAAAAAACTGATCAAAATTTCAGCCTCATTCGGGTCTTCAAATGAATAGCTTGTTCTTAACTTGTGGGCAGTCTGTGTAAGCCTGGGTGTTCTTATACAGTTCGTTCTTACAAACGAGCGTGTATCACAAAATTCTAAACAGCTGTTTGCCGAGAATAAAGATTAGACACATCGGTGGGTCGCGTAGGTCTTTCAATGGAGTTAATCGCCGTAAAGAGGTTTGCGTCATCATGGCGCCATTTGGGTCGGCAGGCATGTACTTTATCACATTTCTGTCATTGTCTCTTGGATTTAATGAGTGGCCATTGTCGTTCTAATTTTGTTAGTTTATAGCGTCTTCCTCAAAATATAATAATCTTTTATTATTTAGGAATTTAAAACTTGTGGAAAGATATATATAAAGGCCAATAAAAATAATATCAGTTGTTCCGATCACATTAGGAGCAGTTGGTCGGAAATGTTAGGGACTTTAAAGGCAACCAGCACTTCAAAATTATTTTTCCCGTTGTTCCGATCACATTAGGAGCAGTTGGTCGGGAATATTAGGGACTTTAAAGGCAACCAGCACTTCAAAATTATTTTTTGGCATGTTTAAAAATATTAACCTCGGATTCCAAAAACGAACTGTCTAAAACATTTTTTTTAAAAAAATACTCTGCAAAATGAGTAAAAAAAAGCATCAGTCAATCCCATGCACGGAGGCCGCCATGGAACAACGACGTTTGACGTCACAACGTCAAAATGTCAAAAGAATCAGCCTTGTTCGGACTGTTTTATTGCATGCATTTTTCGTAACATTGTCCAGTAGGAAAAAAAGTTTTCCTTTTTAAGCAACTTAAAAAGAGGCTTGCATTTCCTCGCTCGATAACATAATGTAGTTTGACATTGTGATGTCACGGATTAGATCGCGAGCACAAAGATGGCGGTTACCAGGGCGTTCACCTTGCACGTCTTGCGAACTATCTTTAACGATACGACGTTGAGATGCCCTAAGAATTTCCTCTCATAGAATCCCAAGCAGATCGTCTTAAACATCAAAGAAAAACGAGGACGGAAACACCAACAACGACGGCAGAGAAGAAAGTTAAGTGTATACAATAATGTGTTGCACGTTGGAATGCAGCGGGCTAGACCACAGGTTTACCGCTCTA
This sequence comes from Hydrozoanthus tunicans, assembly GCA_026413305.1. Classification (NCBI taxonomy): domain Eukaryota; kingdom Metazoa; phylum Cnidaria; class Anthozoa; order Zoantharia; family Hydrozoanthidae; genus Hydrozoanthus; species Hydrozoanthus tunicans. The sequence continues at coordinate 7,860 of JAOBAT010013848.1, read as the reverse complement.
AGGGAAAAGGTCAAAACAATGGTACTTTCTAGGAACCCAATTTAGGGGGTGGGGTATTACGTGCCGCCACCCACCACCTTTTTTCAAAAATGCTGAAATTTCAGCAGTAAAATTCATGTTCAATAAAATAGATATTGATAAAGTTCTTGCACCTTGAGAGAGGAGTCCATAATACAATAAAAAAACACTACCTTTAAACCAGGTTTTGAGAAATTGAGCTCTGAAAAAGTGGGAAGGGGTGGGGTAGGGAGTATGTGCCGCCACCCATCACCTCTCCCGACAAAATTGGGATCCTCAAAAATACCATTGTTTTGAGTTCTTACCTAAGTGTGTGTATCCGTTCAGTGAGATCTCTTGCTGATGACCAGAAGCCTGCAATGAATTCGTTCTCGTAATCTCTCTATATATCCTGTATTACATATGCTCTAAAATAAAGGTCACAGTAGACGATTGTGTGTTGCTTTGTTGTATATTAATATTCTCGGCAGAGCTGGGCGAATTAGTTGGGGATTAGTGGAAGTTTTAAGGTTTTGAGGGATCGGTCCGGCGGGGGAGCGAGAAATATTTTAAAACCTTCTTAAAGCTCCCAAAGCTGTACAAATGCTAAACATTAGTGTTATTATTCTTATTCTTATTGTTGTTGTTGTTGTTATTATTATTATTATTATTATTATTATTATTGATATTATTATTATTATATTCATATCTTAATAGTTGTCGATGATCATTTTTTCTCAATATTAATATTACATTTCATATATGTTTTCCTATATTTTTATTGTAATTCGAAATGTGTAATACTTTTGTCAGATAATCATTAAAGATTATTATTATTATTATTATTATCATTATTATTATCATTATCATCATCATTATTATTATTGTTATTGTTATTATTATTATTATTATTATAAGTATTAGTATTAGTATTATTAAGAATCCCCAACTAATTCGCCCCTCTAATTCTGACTTACTCCTTGTGTCAAAATGTTATAAAACAAAACAAAACAAAAACAAAAGATTTAGTACAGTTTTCAAATGTTTCGTTGTCGTTAGAAAAAAATTGATTTTACTAGCTATAGTCAAAGCAACCAAAACACCCATGCATGTCGTCTTGTAATACCACTCTATGCTGTAGTCAACTCGATTCAAATATCTTCGTTGCGCGTACCACGCATCGTATCGATAAGTCCCTTAAAAGCATATATTCTTATTTCATCCCACAATGTTTAACGATTTTGTAGATTTTCCCCACTAGGGCGCATGCTTTCCATTATAAAAAGAGTTTCAGGAGAGTTTTGCTTTTTATCTATAACGCCAATTTTTTCATTGCAAGCTGAATCATTTTGTATGTGACATGTAGAAGAAGTGAGATGTTGATAAACTGGCCAGGGCTGAAAGGCCGTAGCCAGATGTTAACTGCTTTTTTTAAAAAAAACAAATTTATAAAATCTCAACACTGAATAAAACTACAAACTTCAGAATTTGTTGAGGCAATAAAAATTTTCAGAATCTACTTGTAAAGACGAAGAAAACGAACGGTCATTTTGTTGGTTTTCAAGCAGTGGTTTTAAAGTAATTATAAGTTATGCCAGAAACCGATTTTATCAGATATATAATGGTAAATTCTAGATCTAGAAAAGTCCTATGTTTCTACTTTTGAACGTTGTACTTGTTATGTGGAGTGCACTTTTTTAATAAGAACCAGTAAGTTTGGCCGAGGCTCATTGTTCTTAATTTGTTGGCGAATAGACCCTCAAAAAATTGTGCTTAATTTGTTCTTATTTCTATGTGTGGTTTAAATCGAAAAGGTTTAAAGTACTGCAATACATGCGTATTTGAAAACGGATTGCTTGGCGAGTGTATTCTTGAACAATTCATTCCCTGATTCATTTTCCCGAGACGATTTCCAGTGACTGTTCTAGGATTGGTTTCATATTCAAACTCTTATCTTGGTCAAATTAAACTACGTCTGCTAATTCTCTCAGAACTCCGCTGTATTAGCGACATTACTGCAGCTTAAAGAGTACTCTCAATTTCGAACCAACTGTCGTGTTGACTTTTCAGAAAACTTTTAAAAACTGGGCCCCGAGTCTCAGCTTGTTCTTAAATTGCTCAGTCTTAAATTTGCGCCAATCTGAGTCTAGCTGTTCTTATAAAAAAGCGTGTACTGCCGGCATTTCGTATGAAAGACCGTAGGGCTTTGTTTAAGGGTTTTGTATCTTTCTGATTACAAACAAAATTTTGGTTGTATTATGTCTGAATGGTTGCTAACGAAAACGTCACGTAACCTCGGCCTCTGACATTTTTAACAACATCTTTTATGTTTGCGTAGAGGAGAACAAAGTTTGCTAGTGCTCCGTTGATTTCTTCTGTTAAAAGTCAGTAAAAACCAACTCATTTCACATCAATTTGCATGGAGCAAATCCTTTTGATTATTAATGGCTTGATAAAATAACTGGCAGAATTCATAAAAGCCGAAAAGAATAGAACACATTCTTTTCCACTTAAAACTAGCGACCGGTTTCTAATGAATAGACGGAACACGGAGAAAAAATTGGGTGCCTATTACAAATATGCGTCAAAAGATTTCCCTCGCGACTTTCTTTATGATTCCGATATTGTAAACAAACTGATAATGAAAACATAAATTTCTTTCATGGTTGTTTGATTTCAGGCCCTCGACACTGATATATCAATTCTACTCACTTGGCGGTCATTGATAAACAAAGTCTTTTGATAAACCCTCAATAGAAAATACAATAAACCCACAAACGTTATTTTAGTGTAATTTGCATTTTAAGTGATCGTTTCGAAGAAAACACTAATTTGCCTTGACCTTGTGGAAAAATCGACAAATTTTAAAATTCTAAAATGATTAATCTACACCCAAAAAGATTAATTTTTCGAAGAAGGTTCCTTCAATCACACAGCATGCCTTCGTAAAGCTTAGTGTTGGTTATCAATTCCTTGAGTTCCATTCACTTGTTAAGCCTAACCTCGGCGACCTAACATTTACGGTTCGGTAAACTCCTTCACGCAGTTCGCACAAACCGTTTAATGTCACCTTTAATCGTTTTAAAGAATCTCTATTGAAGACTACATGGTGAAGGAAGGCCTTCTTCTTCGAGAAAGTTTACAAGTGGAGTTAGTAAACATTCAACGACGAATCTTGCAAGACGAATACTTGGTCGAGGAAAGCCCACCTGCGGGTTTATATATAGTGTGCTCTGAAATGCAAATACGATAACGTTGTATATAGACAAAGCCGGCGGTTTAAAAAAAAGTGTACAATCGAATGGCAACTTCGCCGACACTGGCTCAACAACAACTCTCCTCTAATGTGACGTACAAGTTAAACAAGTGGGTCCGTAGAGCATCGGCGATTGTGAAGGAGAAAAAGAAAATTTCTGGTGATGCTGGAAGCCTGTCACAATGTGAAGAACTGAAACCCGGATTTCTTTCTTCTATAGAAGACAAAAAAAGAAACGAAGCGATAGCGTTTCCCAAATCCTTCGCCATGAGCTCCGGTAGGCCTAGGCAAAGAAAACTCTCGACTACAACTCCGCCACATCTTGAGAAGATAGTCGAAGCTCCAAGAAGAACAAGAAAACTGTCTGCTCCCTGTCGTCCGCAAAGCTATGAGTTTGAGTTTGAAGGTAAAAACTTGAAAAGGAGTGCGTATTCAGGGAATAATATTTCGGAGTTACAACATGAGAAATCTTCTGAAAGAGTTTTCTTCAATTCGAGGGGTTTTCAAAAATCCAGTTCGGAGTTGGAGAATGGAGATGAGTTATTTTGCTTGAGTGATATGAATGTCAAAGAAATTAATAATAATGGTACTGACTCTGGCGTTAAGAAACCACAAGAGTATAGAAAATTAAGCCCTATTGACATTAACGAGCACGAAACACGCAACCGCTCGGTCAATAGCAGTGCTGATACTTTACTTAATAACAAGTGCCGCGTAAATAACACACGTGTCGATGCCGACAAAAGCTCAAACACAACTCTTCAAGAGCAAGCTCACAGAGTGGGCTATCAGGGCAAGGAAAGAAAATTGAGCTTCGCTGAGCCCGAATCACCTCCTCCGCTTAGCAACTCGGCGAGAGTTGAGAAACATGCAATGCCGGTTTTAACACAACAAATTACAGTGCGCTTACAGAAATGGGTGGAAAGTGCGACCAAACGTGCTCTGGCCCGCGAACGGAGATTCAGCGAAGACTCTATTAGTTCAAGTAGCAGCAACAATGAGTCAACCTCTCCTGGTATTCAAGGTGATAGTCCTTTAAGAACGAGGAGCGAGCCAGCCAAGCCGAGCGAGATCAGAGAGCTTGAATTAGCAATTAAAGAACTTGTGACTGGTGTTGGTAGCAAAGGCTCTTTTAAAAGGGGAACTGATACTCAAGATGGGCCGCGAAGTCGGAAAGAAAGTTGTAGCCAAACTAGCGAGTGTAGTGATAGTATTGGCAGACTATCAGATTTTAGATCGGATGATACAAGTGACTACGCAACGGGAAAAGATGAAACTATGGTGTTCTGTGACAACCGAACCATTTCAAAGGTTGGATTAACAAATGAAGCTACAACAGTGCCAAGTAGTTCTGAAGTTTCTGATAATTATGTACAAAACGACAAAACGTTGACCTCTGTCTCTGATAGTGAGTTAAAGGGACTTAATGAAGGCAATGCATTTAATGGATTTCATGAAAGTTCACGGAACAAAGTTGAGGGAAATCAGTTTGCTGATATTAATTATGCAAAATCTTCTTCTTCCAAAGAAATAACAAACAAAACTGAGCAACAAGTCAACAATTTTGAAGCGAAAACACAACAAAACGCAAACGAAGTTAATGTAAAAGAAATCAACTTGAACAAAAAGGAATTTAGGGCAAAGAAAGTGCCCACAAGTGTCGAAATACCTACTTTGTTTCCGAATTACTGCACAAGTAAAAGTGAAAGTAAGAAAGAATTCTTTACTCATGAGGTGAGTCAACTGGAACGAAGCCATTCCATTACGAGCGAAGATGAAAAAGGCTGCCAGGACAAAAAGGATAGAAGATTGCCTCCACCGCGACCGCCTCGGCCAATCTTCAAAAAGAGATACACTTCTCCAAATTCCGATGAACTAAAAGTAAGAGAAAACGTGGTGAAGCGAGAAAGTTTGCCAGCGGTCTGGGATTTCGAAGACGCTTCACTATCAGAATTTGCAAAAGCGTGTGTCAGACAAGCGAATATGAAAGAGAAACGCTTTGTCAAACAAAAGAAAGATACTCGTTGTGAATATGACAAACTTAACAGTCGCAACGGAAAATGTAGTGTTAAACAAAAAACTTCGAACTCGAATACTAATGTTGCCCATCGAGTGAATGAAAAGTCGACAAAAGACAATGAGCTCTTAGGTTCAACCAAACCGATGAAAACCCAAAGGTCGAACAATGAAGAAAATTCATGTGAGACTCGTGTTTTAAACGAGGAAGAATGTTATCGCAATTTTGCGAACAAAACTCAAAGTGGGGAAAAATTTCTTCACGTTTTAAAGGGTAAAGCCGAAAGCAGCCCGAAACCTTCCAGGTTTTCAAAGTTTCCTTCCTTGCCGATGTTTTACCGTCCTAAAAGTTCAAAAGCAACCACTGCCGGCTCTGAAAAAACCGAAAACCCGAAAACACCTAAACACAGCGATGGAAGGCGACGCTCCGGTACTCTACCAAGTGATATTGAGCAGCATTTCTTGTCTACACAAGCTTCAGACCCTTTCTACCACAGTGAAGAACCAATGGGATTTGCAAGTAATATTCGAAGATCAACTCTTGCTGGTGACTCAATCTTCATAAATACTTCGGGAAATGAAACTGGGAAAAATCAAAGGGAAACTTTCCAGGAACAAACTTACGACATTAAGCCGAGTGAACGACGTCGCAAGGTCAGTGCGCCGTGTTTGGCAATTCCTTACGAAGAAGAGCTTGTCTGAGATAGACGTCATGAGAGAACGACAGCTTAGAACTTTCACTGAAATCTAAATAAACTGTGTGTGGAGAGAAGAAGCATTTGAATGTCCTCTAGTTCTGTCGAATAATGATGGCAGTGTAAGCATTCCGAATTGAAAAAATAGTCATCCTCATGAGACCAACTTGATTTACGGTTCAGTTCACTATTCATAACTATCGACCGACTATCAAAGTTTGAAAACAGTAACCTTGGTCTTATATGATTGCTCAAATTGCTGCCATACATGATCTTAGATGAATAATGACAAAGCATTAAAAAATTCATTTGGCTACACAATGTGAATGCCGCATTAAACTTGAAATTAGAGTCATTCTTTACTTTTGTTCTGTGAATTTACACTTAAATAAAAAAAACTTTCAGACATCAAAGGTAACTTATTTAACTTTCGGCTTCAACTTATATTACTCATGGGACATTTGAACCCAAGTCAACTCCAGTTTTTTAGAAGATGTAATTATTTAGCAGATTTTTACAAATACACCTTGAGGTTACTTTATAGTCTTGGCGTTTAGCAGCGAAAGTAAATTTACTAAGTGTGGTTACAAAGTTACAAATCTAAACGAGTGACTGAGCTTTCCTCTAAAATAGTTTTGATGCATGTCTTCCTTTGGTATTGCATACAAATTTGCCTGCGGCCTGATCTAAAAGAAAATTAAATTTCGAAACAATTTGAAATATTAGTCTAATGTTTTTCCAAACGAGTCTGAGTGTGTTTACGTGATGTAAAATCTTTCAGCCGCGATATATTGGAGATTATAAAATAGACTCAATGAGCAGCAAGTATTTCTTGTTTTAACATCATGGGTGATAAATTACTCTTTTAAGAAAAAACTTGTATAATTTTAAGGCAAAATTTCTGCTGAACGAAAATTGCCATGGCAATTCTCCCGACGCAATTAAAAATCGCGGCATAACACATAAACACGCAAAAGATCACAACTAACCGGTCGATGATTTTGAGAAGCTATGTGATAAGAATGGCCTCGAGAAATCCCGGAGACATTTCTTTTAAAGCAATTAATTAAACTTTTCGAGTGTTTCTACGCATCTGTGTATGAACAAGATTGTTAGCGTAATTTCTCACCATCATGTATTCAGAAATGAACTCGTGTAACGAGAGAATAATTTCACTTTTGTCTTGTCACGGTTTTAACATTATCATAACTAAAAGAATTTTTGACAAAACACGCGTGAAATTTTTCCCTAATTTCACTCGTCACTGTTTTACTGTCACGTACTTGTTTCTGAAGCCTTGGTGTGTTTCTATAGCCAGAGTTAAAATTAACCGCCCAACATGAGAGTATATAATATCAATAATTATTGTTTTACAGATTTTTTGTGGTCTTGCTTTGTCAGTTCAATTCTTGTATTGACAATAATTGAAGTTAATGGCTCAAAAACTTTAAAAATGTCTTCCCTAAAAATCAGATCTTCCCTTCTCGCGGCGACTGTTGGTATATACATTGCTTCTTTGCTTTAAAATTAAATGTATAACTTCCAACGAGAAACATCCACAAACCGATTCAAGTTCAGAATTCTTTTCTATGAAAAACAAAAAAATGATAGCTGTGCCAAAAAAGAGTACCGATTATTGTATATTGTATATACACTATTCACGTGATATTACAAATGTATAAATAACGAAAGTAAAGAGATATCTTTTTATAGCTATAGCTGTGTCTTTTAATTCCCTGCTTCATAAACCACTTTCAATTCAAACACGCGCAAACTTATGTCTTGTCATACCTTTATTTATACGCGGTAAAATCACTCTGTACAAATGTTGATTAAAACAAAACGAGTTTTTAAGAGTCTTGAGTATTCTTAACAAACAACATTAGACGCACCCCC
>JAOBAT010013837.1:0-10076 GCA_026413305.1 Hydrozoanthus tunicans | reverse complement strand
GCTCCATTGAATGTTGAGCGCTGTAAAGTTCATCCTTCAAAATCATTTTTAAAGTTTATATATATATATATATATATTGTATATTCGCAATATATATATATATATATATTGCCGATTCATAAACACAGAGAACTAAATGCCATTGGGCAAATGCCAAAGTGCATACAAAGTTAACCAAGGGCAACATTTAAATTACAGGCTTTTTTGCTCAAATTATTAATTAGTTGCTTTTTTTAAAGGGCAACATTTATTTTGAGCAAATTAACAACTAAAAGTAATCATGTTATAAACAAACTTAATAATTAATAATTATTTCAGAATATTAGGTTAGCCCTCTCTTGAAAACATAGTCCCCCCCAAATACTTTTAAAGAAAGAAGTTAAGAACTACACTTGTAAGCAACTTTTTTGTGTTAATTTTTATTTGCTCATGCCAATGAGGAAAAATGGCCATTTTTTATGTGACAAATACATAATTATTGCGTTGAACCAAGGAGAATGCATACTAGTCTTGCTGTTGCTCTTGGGCTCAGGCTTGATGCTATCCGTTTTTGAGCATTTTTTGTCTGGATGGCACATAATGCCTCTACTCCATGTCATTGTGACCCTGGTGGCATGTTGACCAACGTAGATCATGTGCTTCGACCATCGTTTTTACTTTTGGAGTTGTTATTTGAAGCTAAGTGGAAGTTTGTTGAGTTTTTTGAAGCAGTTGCAAAAAACTGTTAATGAAGCTGTTGATCATAACATCAGACAACTGTGTAGTGATGTGTTTTCTTCGAAAGAAAGGATTTTATTTCCAATTATTGGATTTGAAGCTGAGTTTTGAGCATGATTTTGTATGTCAATGGCTGCTCTTGATCTGTTCCGTAGTGAACTCTATTTCCTTAGACTTATGGAATTGCAGCAGTCAAAAAAATAGGAAGGAATTAAACCCTTTGTTTCCACTTGGATTTGATGTTGAGTTGCATATTGATTGCTGCTATTTCATGTGAAATTTACAGTGAAATTATCATGTACACCAATTTATTTATCTATAATGTTATCCAAGAACACATTTTTTGCACATTTGGGGAATAGCTATAACCAAAAGAACCAGAGTGGAAAAGTTGAGCACACTTCACTAATCTCTGATTACTTCTAGTTTTAGATGAAAAGCTGAACAAATATTGTCGGTGTTAGCTTGAATTTGAAAAAAGAAAATTGTACATAGAATAATCTGTGTAGATGGTTCATCACCAAAAATTGTGAGAAACATTTTTACATTGAATATTACTTGCCAAACCTTGGGCACAAGAATAAGGGTAAAGAAAGGGAGGAAAGGCTTGAAGAGATATTGGAGAGGGACTGTAGAGCTAGAGAGAGGCATAATGGTATGGAGGTCAACAACAACAATAACTTTGTTTGCAACTTGACTAGTACATTTGTCTTATAAATTTACATTTCTTCCTTTTTTTTTACATTAACTTTGATATGTACAGAACAATATTTGTTTCTATATAAACCAGGAGACTGGTAAACTTTTCAGTTTTTGAGCTGTCTCCTGTTTTTTAAAGTTTTAATAGAGTGTGAGAAACATAACTTTAAGGGAGGAGAAGTGAAGGATGAGGTGTGGGTCAGACAGTTGATAGGAAGAGTGGAAGCACTTTGTGGTGGCCCTAAGTGCCACTCAGTCATAAAGAGGACGTGATGATGAACATGTATTATCTGCATGGGTTCTCATCAGAACCGGCTAGCCAGCAACTGAATGAGCTGCCTCCTCAGGCACTCTGGCTGCCTCCAGAATTGCCAAAATCACTCCATACACCACAAATTAGTGCTAGAAATAATAAAATGATGAGCCTGAAAAGTGAGGAGCTGGTTGTCATCTATTTAGCACGTAAACACCGTGGGCTTAGGTTATCGAATGTTTCTCTTTGCTTCTGTGGCATTGCTTTCATTTGTGTTATTATTTGTGCAACAACTCTATCCAGTGAAGCGTGCCAGCATAGTGCTTGTCTTTTATCGGCCCATTTGACTGCCAGATGGAAATTCGATCAGGTTCGATCTGTTATTGCGCTGATGTAGGAATATCAAATTTCACCACCAGAAACCTTGAACTTGTGTAAGTGATATGATACATACAAGCTTGTGCAAAAGGCTGCAACTCAAACAAAATGGAAATTATATTTGTAAATGCTGTGACACTACAATTGTTTTTGTACCCAAGAGAAAGAACCAAGTACAGTTCTCTGCACACATTGCAGCCATTCAAATTCATTATGAAGATGAAAATAGATTGTGCAAGATAAGCACGCAACTCATGCATGCCGGCAGGAGATCTCAACCATGTTGTCATGTGTGTTATTGTCACACAAAGAAAAATGCTATTATGTTTACTGTTCCAGGTTTAAATCTATTTAAATTTATTTAAAAACCAGTGCAATCAGGGTGTTGTAAAAAAAAATCAAATACATAGATAGTGTTGTAGTAAACTAGAAACTTCAGATTGCAGGAAAAGGGGATTTTGGAGAAACTGATTTTCAAAATTTCCCATGGGGACATGCCCTAGGTCTGACTCAACTTATTCGCTGATTATGAGAAATGAGGTAAATGCACATATACCCACATATATCTCCGAAAGAAAACTCTTGATGACTTTGTGCTTAACTTATTTTTTCAACAGATGTATGTGTACAAAAACAACATTTATTACCTCAGTGACGATGGACCTTTGACTGGCCAGCGTGCCAAGCAACTAACTTTTTCAGGAGAAAAACATAAAATATTTAATGGTGTTCCGGATTGGGTTTATCAAGGTATGTTCTTAATTTTGAATTAAGTGGTTTCATTAGGAACAGGTTAATTATTTTGTTTTAAAAGGTGTCAGAATAGGTTTGTATCCAGTGTTGATCTTTGCTCTGATAACGACCATAGCCTATTACTTACCTCGCAATTCTTGACTGAGCTAGTTGTTCTTGACTTGTAGCTCTGTTTCACTACCACTCACCCAGTCTTCTGTTTCAGAAGTCTTGGTACATCAAAAATAGTCTAGCTGTTAGTTATTTGCACTTTTTGAAACTTGTAATGAATTCGATCCTGTTCAGTGAAAAAAAACTCAAGTTTTACTTACTTTGTTCATTTTTCTAGTTTTGCATTACCATGAACATAAATAGAAACTTCTTTATAATTATTTTAATTTGAACGGTATATATATTGAGCAGCATCCATTGAAACAGGTTGTGTTCTACTTCCCGGTCCCTTTGATTGAACCTAACATGAAATTTGACTCTTCATGATCATTTTTTTTTATTTTTCAACAACAGAGGAAGTCCTCAACAATAGATATGCTTCTTGGTTTTCACTGGATGGCAACTTTCTCTGCTACATAGAATTTAATGACACTTTTGTCCACATCTTTGAATATCCTTGGTATGGAAACAAGACAAACTCTTATCCCACACTCCATAAGATTGCGTATCCCAAGTCAGGCACAGCTAATCCCACTGTATCTGTGAAGCTGATTGAACTTAGCAGTGGCCGAAGTTCCACACTAATCCCTACTATGTCTGGGTAAGTAGATTACACCTTCAGTTTACGTAGGCTTCACAATAGCAAGAGGCCTGACTTTTCTGTTGCAGTCAGGATCCAGAGTAGAGTTTAACCTAAGTTAAATAATAAAAAAATTTTTAGGGTACTTATATAAGTCCTACAACTGTTTTGCCCTAAGAGTGACTGTTTGTGTTCTGATTTGTTAAATCAGTTGCAATATTAATGTAACCTTCAAAATATTTTTCCTTAGTTAAGTGCTACTACTATTACTACTACTAATAATGTTTAGCATTTATAAAGTGCCTTTTTTCATATGTATATGGTCAAAGGTGCTTAATTTAACAATACTGATTTACAGCTTATGTTGACTCTGGTATTGAGTGTCTTAGATAGTCTGCTATATACATGCTCATTAGTACATTCATAAAGAGTTGCCCTCAGTCCGTTATAGACAGACCAAGACACTGGGATCACCATACTCTTTTTCGTCAAGTCTTGTGGGTTCTTTTAATTCACCCGATAGGAGAGAGACTGGGCCTGCGGTTTAATGTTCTTATCCAAGAAGACACAAAAGTCTAAACATTTGCAGATGTTAGGACAAAGGCAGCAGCACCTTATCCCCGGCCAGTTATTGCATGACCCTGAGTGAAGGTCCAGCACTGGGATCGAACCCGGGGCCTCCTGCATGAAAGACTGGCACCTTACCAACTAGGTTAACCAGTGAAATCTTCAAACTAGTTTGAATTGTCTAAAATTGAAGTTTGACCTGTACACTTGTAACCTTTTTTAAAAATATATTTTGCGGAGAGTTTTCGAAGACAAAAACCCATTTTAGCATAAAAGCTGTGAAAACTTTTTTGAGTTCGCTGCCTTGAACTATCTATAACAGCAAAGATGTTGTTGGTGTGCTGCTGACATGTTAAGGAAAATTCATTATTTTTTATCTTCAGCTGCTGATGTTTTTGCACACATGCAACTCTTGTTCGTCTTCACCTTCTTCTCCAACTCCTGATCTGGGCTCAGTAAGAACAAAAAAGAACTTTAAGCACCCCTCCTTCGTTAGATTTTTTGTTACCACATAGAACAAGTATGCACCGTGACCAGACCCAACCAAGGTCTTTCTCTCGAGAAAGAGAAGAGCCTGGGTATGAGGTTGAATATTGCTATTTTTGTTTTAGAGAGCACTATGTTACCACAGTAGCTTGGTCACCGAAAAATGATTTGCTTGTAACTTGGGTAAACCGTGATCAGGACCTGTCCATGATAAATCGATGCTACACCAATGGTTTTTGTTCTGAGGTAAATTATTGTGTCAGTTCAATAATTCATGTACTTTGGTGCAGTTATGGTTTTAACTTTTTATTTGGTAAAAACACTCTAAATAACACTTTTCTATATGTTTATTTAGGATTTCTGAAAATACATTTAGTCATATGTGTTCTTGAGTTGTGTATAACTCTTTTAAAGAAAAACTACTTGAAGTTGAATGCATCATCGTCAGTGACTTAATGAGTGAGAATTAAACATGGTCACAAATTTTGTTTTTATGCTCTTTCATGGTCGTTGAATTGGTAAAAAAAATTGAAAGTCACTCGACACGGACAGCTCATGATTTTCAAGTTTTTTATCAATTCTCCCAACATCCCCCTCTATCCCCTCCCCCAATCGAGCAATTAAAATTACACGGCATGGAAGATGCATTTTATTGCTTAAAATATAATGTTATAAGGTAGGATTATGCATAAATGGAATGTTTTTATGATTTGATCATGCATGTCCATTTTGTCTAACACTGCTTTGAGATACAAATGTTTCTAATCTATCTGAAAATATCAGCTACCCAAAAGTAGAAATTACCTGAAAGAAGCAGGTCCTTTTGCCTCAAAAATCTTAAAGTAATTACTATCAGAATTCTATGGTAAGTCATGTCATTTACTCAAAGCTTAAGTGCTTTTTCCCAACTTTTTAAGCTATATCTCTGGCAGTCTGAAATAACAAATTTGTCTTACTAGGATGGCACAAGTGACAATGACTTGGCTTGGCTGCAGTGTGTGTGTGCACGTGGTAGAGATAGATGCAAGTTTAAAAGAAGTTAGCCAAACATGATTGTATAATTACTGTATTTCTTTTATTTTAAATCAAACAAATAAAGTTCTCTTTTATTTGTTATCACGACAGTTTTTTCTGATCTTTAATTGAAAATTTTCTCAAGTTTATTAATTTTATCCTTCTTGAAACAGCTGATGAATGCTAGACTGTCAGTGAAAGGATCAGGATGGATTGATTCAGAGGTAGACTACTTGTAAATAGAATTAATGGATTTCTCTTGTACAATGAATGACAGTGAATTGGAATGGAAAGAGAAATACTTTCCTTATAATGTGGACTGGAGCTATGTATTCTGTTGATTTGTAAAGCTCTTCATGATTTTGGTAATTAGGAATATACAAAATGCTTCAAGTGTCAAGGTTTGTCATTGTGGTTCTGGCTTCACAGCCAGTTTAATTTTTGGCTATAATAATTATGTATTCTATGGCCAGTGGAAGTATAATATTTTGATGTAGCTGGAACAGAACCACCATTGCAAATGATGCAGTCTGCTTTATTGAATGTGCTTGAGAGAATATTAGGAGTAATTTATTTGCTCTTCCATTTTTAATATCAAAAGTTATTCGAATTTGCCTTCAAAACATTTCATAGTCTACAGGGTTCCATCATTAAACAGGACAACATTATTATGGAAATGAAAGTATTATGAAAGTAATCCTTTAATTTTTTAGCATACGAAATGTTTTTCTGTGAAATTAAGACAAAAGACTGATAAATATAACAACTTTCTGTTTAGTACATGTGTCAGCTGTGAGTAACACAATGTTTGATCAAATCAAAAAATTTGGTAACTAGATTTTACGTTTTTGCTCTACTCTGAAATTTTTAGGTTTTAAGCACCTTGAAAACTCTCAGAATGAAAATTTAGGTCATAACTTTTTTTAGTTGATAAAAAATTTGGCTATCTGATAAAGAAATGGATTTATCAGATTCACAATATTGTATCATTAGCTTTGTGTCGAGACCCCTGTTACAGACATCCAGATAAAAATGTTCAAACACATCTCTTGAAACAAATTATTCCATGTCATAAAATCTACAAGATGGACAACCCTTTCGACAGACAACTTGCTCTTTGGTGTGGTTCTTGGAGTTTCAGAAATTCTTTGGGAGATTGAGTCTTTACGCTGTGCACAATGTGGTTTTTAAAAACCTGCACTCATAGCTAGTTATTAATACAACTAGCACTGAGAGAAAAGTGACTTTTTCCTGTTACTCAAATTAAAGGGTCTAGTGCAAAAACGATATAAGTGACCTTGTATGAAAAACTAAATTCCCCCAATGGTTATGAAGAGATACCGGGGATAATGTAGGGAGAAATGAAAACTCCATCAAAAGTCACTTACATCGTTTTTGCACTAGCTAGCCCTTAATTATAGATACCCTCCTAGTTTCCTGAATAACAAAGTAATAGATGCTAGTCGTTATAGAAATCAAATGCTTTGATTGAATACCACAGTTAGTAAAGTAGCTAATGAAAACATTTGCCACAGTTAAAACGAGTTTAATTTTAGATTTTTTATTAAAATTTGTTTTGGTACATCTTTGTACTTTGAAAAAAAAATTTATATGTCATGCAATCATGTAAGATTGAAAACACAGAGGAAGGTTATTCTTACATCTATGTGTACACTATTGCAAGAAAAATTTGTTTTATTAGAAATTGCATTAGCTCCGATCCCATTAATCTGGAGGTCTTCATTGCAGTACCATACTCCAGTGTTTGAAAGCTCAGGCCAAAGTTTTTTCACTCTGAGGCCATTTCCACAAGATAGTTCAGGGAGCTTCATTCATCTGGCTCAAGCTGATATCAAGGTATGTACTCTCAGAATAATTATTTAGTATGTGATAATGCAATATTGGTATAATGATAGTATCTGATATTATTGATGATTAATGAATAAACCTCCTCTCCATGTTTTTGTACTGAACTAAACAGGACTGAGGCTAAAAAAAAACACAAAAAAGTGAGTACTTGCAGACCTGATGCAGACATCTGGGGTCACTTGTGAAATTTAAGGGATAATTTTTCAACCAATTCCTTGTAGTTTTATACTAAAGAAGTGGAGAGAAAATGCATTTATTTTGTTACTCAATGATAATCTTTGTAATAAAATCAAGGCTTAGCCGTACCATGCACTTGTAATGTTAGTTAGCTTTTAAAAACAAATTACCAATACTTTCAAAATAAATCTTGGTAGTGGATTACAAAGTCAGCAAAAAACAAGGAAAATCCAATCCAAAACTTAAGTATTGATTAATTCCTTCCTAAGTTTAATGCACCTGTGAGTATTGAGTGATGCAGTCCCTGGGAAGGTGCATCAAATGATCATTGACTCTAGCTAATAACAATTATTATTTGTTTTCACCATTTAGATTATATGTTCTAGAATTATACCAAAAGATAGTAGTGTTAACAGTATGGAAGATTTTCTCAATGAATGCTGAAGTTAAACAAAGCGAAAAGGTGAATGAAAACCATTATACTCGTTCGATGGTTAATACTTACTAGCACTATTCATCATAGATACTGATGAAAATACCAGGATTTTTCCTTTTGTTGAAAAATCATTTCTTCATTATGTGCAGTGAAGATACTCTTTATATCTTTCGCAAATGGGGTTATTGGTGTTGCCATGGTTACTAACATGATAAGCTAATTACAAGGGAGCTTCCCACTCACAGCAGGCAGTTCTTTAAAAAAGTAACTAGACGCCGTTTGGGTGTGAACTCAGGCTTCCTATGGCTGTATGGGTTAAACTATAGCCATTGAAACTTGGGATAAAGTAAACATATCTAGGGTGTTAACAGGAAAAGGGTCCTTCAATCGTTTGGCAAAATCTAGCTGATTGAGTGTTTTTGCGCGTGCAATATTTAAAATCCCCACAAGACTCAACACCTGCAATTCGGAAATCCCATTACATAGACTATAATTATAAAAAACCTGCAAAATGCTTGGTAACTCAAATTTGCTCTTTAATTAGAGTTAAGACTTTCAAGACTTGACTGGAACTTAATCAAAAAGCTGGATTGGCTTTAGTTTTGTTCTAATTTCACGCTACATTTCTATGCAGCTGGTTTTTTTTTTGTTTCACTGACCACACACATTGTAGGATAGCACTTCAAATTAAGTTCAAATGATATAGACTAGAGAGATTGAATCGAGCCAAAACAAAATGCTCACAGGAAACGCCGTCAGACGAGTTTTTGTCACAGAAAAAAACACTATCTCGAATTTTTGGCTTTTGTGCAGGCCCGTATTATCAGTGCTATTTTGGGTTTGTTATTATTTTTTTCGCTTTATTTTTAAAGCTAGTTTCTTCCAAAGTATTGCTTAATTCCTAATTAACCCTTTAATTGATCTAATCCATTGACAAAGGCAACCTCCAAGTAGTTGGATTCGCTCTTTGAATTATTCGATTCCTGTTAGCTCCACGAGACCCTTTTCCTGTTCTTTGTCTTCATATACTTTCTGCTGGAGTGAAAGAAATAACTGGTGAACACAGATTAACAAAGACATTTGATTTGTTGAAGCAACTGAGTATTGGCTCAAGGTGGCACAATTATTGCAAGAATTTTATAATATTATTCAGATTTATAATCTATATATGTTAACGTTACGGATGATCTGGAATTTGCTGGCATTTAGTCCTAGAACTCCACTACGCCTTTTACTATTTATTTATTCCCTGATGATGCTGAAGATCGCCAAATGAGCTCAGAACATTCTTGTAAGAACTTCTAGTAATTTACAATTTATTTAGCAGTAGCTCTAGGTCTAACCTTTTCAAAAAATTGTAGAGCAATAACAACAGGGTTCGAATTAGCACGTCGATCGCAATTTGCAAAGTTTTTTTCGAATAGATTTTTGGAACTAGCGAATTAAAAAAAATTATATTTTTACGAGTTGAATTTTTTTTAGAACGTGTATTTTTTCAATTCTTGTGTTAACAAAGAGGTATAGCCGAAATATATACGAAATTTGGGACAAAGTTCGGTTGCACGCGCATGCTTTAATGGTTTCCTTGACCTTTTGGATCATGAAAGTTGTAAACAACTCCATGTAAGGATTGACCACTGCTGACTTGATCTCTTGACAGTTTTTTTACTAGATTGCCCTTTCTTTTAAAAAAGGACTAAATGCTGATTTTTAAACAGTGTAGTAACTTGAAACTATGCTGTTATGTTTTATGTAGAAGTTTTATCAGTATGTATCTATATTGTAAACAGAACTGTTATTACATGGTCGCTTAAGTAATAGTCCGCCTAAGAACTAGGCAGCCTCCCATTGTTCTGCGACATTTCGCTTTTCCAGCGCCAGAATGTTTAAAATTTCATTCTGCGAACACATCAATTTGTGTACAACATAGTTTTAAAGTAAAAAGCAGTAAAACTCTATTTTAAAGTAATGTTTCTTTTGTGCTACAATAATTTAGC
>JAOBAT010013826.1:0-10076 GCA_026413305.1 Hydrozoanthus tunicans | reverse complement strand
AAAATAGAAATGTTTTAACTAAGAAGGATTGAATGAGTGTATTGGAAATAAATACATGAGCTTACTCATGAAGATACAGTAAATTTTTGAAGCTTAGCCAATCAGATGAACAGTTTAACAATATCACAATTAGCACCTTTTTGTATTCCATTGCCGTTGACCTGCCTGGTTCTTACTTGGACTGCTACTTAACGTGAAATGATAAAGATAAAGTTTACAATAATCGGTTTTGCTTCTGCTTCATTTTAAAACTTTGAAAAGTTTATTCTGTATGTAAACCATTGAATTGGTAAAATTTAGGGATTAACTAAAACCTCATTCATCATAAACTGATAGCTTGAAAAAGTTAACTTTTACAAATTATTGAAACTTTTTGATTTTATTTGCAAATTCTGTAAAAATATGTGTATTTAAATAAATTGCTCACTGCAGTAACAAAACTTCCAGTCATATAAGTTGTACTTCTGTTGGCATATGTCTGTTGTTCATTTTGCTAGTACCAGTTCCTCGGCAAATTTGTCTAAAATACTGTTTAATTTCGTTCCCCAATGTTTTTATTTTTTTGTTTTTAACTTTTTGACTCTTAAGAGTCATGGGAGAACAGACAATAGTACTCGAAGTCACCTTTGAGGTCTGATAGCCAGGGCTTGTGGTTTAACGTCCTTATCAGAGATAATGCAGAAATCTAAAACTTTTGCTGATGTTAGAGCAAAGGCAGCACCTTATTAAAGACCCCGAGTAAAGGCCCAGCAAGGAGAACCAAATGCAGGCCTCTTGCATGGCAGACTGGCGCCTCACCAACTGAGCTAACCAGGATGTTGTTTTGTGTCTTCAAGCAGTTTTGATCTCACAATACTGGTGCAAATTGTTAGTCAGTTTGATGTCAATGCAGTGACTGAGCAGTCGCTGTACTTGACTCATAACCCAAAGAAAACTGTGTTCAAGCCCTGAGCTACTGAGCTGTGACTTTGAGAGAGCCAGTTAACCCGTTTTGTTGCTGTTGACTTGGCTGTATAAAATCAGACTTAGCTCTGCTAGGGACTGACTTTTGCTAGAACAATGCCCTTCCCAGAGGCAGCTATAGTTACTGACTGGACCGCTTAACAAAACAGAGCCGAAGATTCTGAAGCCACTATTCCACTAACTCTAAGTCTCTCAGGCCCAAGAGAGGATGTAGTTAATGGGGGTTAATAGTGAGGGAGATTGCTAAGTAACAAGGAAAACAGGCACTCAAGGAGAGCCTGTGACTTGAAGAAGCACAAGGTCTGTACATGTGTGCATATCATTGGTAGCTTAGTGCAGCCCCTAAAAGTACATTAGCACTAAGGCTGCATAGGTAGCAGGCATTTCTTCCTTGGATATCTATACCTTATAAAAATAGTGAGCATGACTGTGAAATAGCTACAGTTAGTGTACAGCTGTTTTATCTTGTGAGGCCTTGAAAACATGGCACAGCTAACATTCTTTGTTTTCGTAGAGCTAGATGTTTTCCTTTCACAGTACACTAAGATATCGAAAGTTTAATTTGAAATGAGTATGTGGTGATAGCCTGGGCTGCAGGTTTTACATGATACTCAGATCATACGGACAACAATCATAATAAAGATACAACAATAATGATAACAATGATAATAATAATAATTATTATTATAATGATAGTAATAACAACTTTAATAATAACAACATTAGTTATTTGATATAATGATTAATAGTAATATTAATGACTTAACAAAAATAGAACGTACTACCAATAATAATTGTTATGGTGAAAAATATGATTGAAAAGAAAAAGCATTTACAAATTCATATTCAAAACCACACAGTTTCCTTTTTTGTTTCACAAAATGGCAACACAATGCACGTGCGCCGTAAGTGTTCGTAGGGATTTGTCAAGCCAAAAAAAGTCTTCTTTCTGTCTTTCAAGTAAACTATAAAGAAATTAAAAATAGTTCTCACACAAAAGCAGTGCTGATAACAGTGTAGTACCGTAATTTAAAGTGCTAGCTGTTAATTAAATATAGTGTTCAAACCTGCCGTCCATTTAGCAACTTCCCGAATGCAGCAATGTCCAGTTTCCGTGGCACTTTGGTGATAACAAGCCCAAGTTAACTTTGGTAGAACCTCCGTTAAAAGAACTAAGGCCTCTACTACAACAGCGGCAAGTTCCATCAATCAATACAGGAATTTCGCAACAATGAACACAGCTGCGTTCAACCACATGTTTTCTTCATGTCAAATTGAAAATGTCATTGCAACATCTACGCCAACAAAACATGTGAGTCCGGAATTTGAACAGCGATTTCTGGCCCTTTCCTTTTTGAACAGAAAACTTACTTTACAAAGATATTGTAAATTTTGACTTTTTTTTTGCTATTAGTTATTCTGTAGTTGAGAAAATTTTGTACTTTGCCGCGTTTCCATTGACCGGCGCGCGCGAGCGCCAGATAGGACTTGCTATGTTTTGATTGGCCGTTTTGCTTGGCCGTTTTGCTTGATGAGTCAACGCATCTCGGGAGAATTGAAATTTTGATCGAATTAGAAATATTTCGTTTGCGTTAGTTTGGTGTTTATTTCTTTTAAAAAAGCTATTTCATAAAAGGAATTAAAACCCGAAAAAGAGTATAACGAGTTATCAGTTTTTCAGTGGTTGCAATTGTTGCAATTTTTCTTTTTTTTGTTCTAACGCTTTTGTGGGGACAAAAAACCTCTGCCGGGAAAATGTCGCACCAGCACTGTTTCCATTCCAGAACATCATTTAGACACATTTCGGGAAAATTAATTCCAGTTTTACTCATTTTTTATTTTTTTCCATTTGCTACAAGTTTGACTCAACTACGGCCGCATGTACGGGTGCTTTTGTGCCAACATGTATGAAGTAGTTAGCAAAGAAACCAGCAATGTAAAGTGTTCCCGGAGTATTGGAGTCAGCTTGTATGCTCATAGGATGGCTTCTTTACATTTCACAAAGACTCCTCCAGGAGATCAGATCTATACAGATATAAACTCGTTGAATCGCTTTGAAGAAAGTCCATTTTGTGGGCTTGTCGACATCGTGTTTTCATTCCTGGTTTCCCCAAAAGAGTCGGCCCACTTCCTTGGTCAAGTCTCAGAATTCGCCCAGGAGCACGGAGTGAATAGCACTGCTTTGAAAAACGTCATGAAAAGTCTGCTGAGCTTCTTTAAAAGCGCTATCAGAGCTAACCTCACTCCAGCACACGTTAAAGAAGACTTAGAACAATTGGGTAAGTCAAGATTCTTAACGTAGAGTGCATTTGTGCAGCGAGTGTGATTAAGTTTAATGAGGACATCACGGCATCAGGTTTACTAGTGACTGGTCATTGATCACAAAATGCACAGGCAGGCTCTGCGATTTTTGTTTACTACAGTCTCAGATCCTCGAAAATAATTGTCTGCCCTGCTATTTACTCAGATTAAAATTCATAGTTTATCAGTGCTTAATTATTACATTCAAGTAACATTTATGCATCAGTCAATAGAAACCCCCACCCAGGGGATAGTGGGGACATTCATTAATTTTTTTCCCTTGCATGGAACATTAAAGTGAATTCCCTGGTAACCTTGTCGAAGATTTACAGTGGCTGCCATGTGTATGGGGATTGCAATTTTATGAATAGGCCAAACACTCTAAAATGTGATATACAGGAAACTTTAAACAAAACGTCAAAACAAAGTTATTTACTTGTTTCTCTGTGCCAAAGTTTATGGAGCATCATAACTAGCAGCACAGAAGAGAAGAACAGGCCACTTGTGACGCTTGTTTGTCCAGGTTGTTTATGTCAAATTACTATTCAATGCAAAATGACACTTCTAATCAATTGAGTGAATGCCCCTCCCAAGTCCACACTTAATTAGTACCTACCCCCATAGCAAAGGTAATGAAACTAAGTGAAATCCCAGACACCAGAGCCCTAAGAAATGTTGGTGATTGACCTGGGGGGTTTCAAATGACTGGTGCATTGGGTTATGGAAGAGAAACTTGTAAGCTTTTTACCAACCTTGGACAATGGGTTTCAATAAGTTTTGAAGTAGGTGGCAGACCATATTAAAGTAGGCAGCTGTACCCCTACGGGAGTCAGCAAGAAACTCAAGGAACTTTAAAAAGATGGTTTTTATTATAAATAGATGGTGATTTGAGAAGTAGGCAGCAAAATTCGCAAGTTGTAGGCTTCTATTAAAACCCCTGTATGCCTGCATCTTCCTATGTTGTTAGAAGCAATAACTCTGAAGTCAATCAGTCACAAAGGTTCCACACAATATTGTAGTAAGCAGCTGGCTACAAGTTCTAAAAATCCTCCAATTATTTCTTGATAGCAAGTTGGGTAATTTAATTTTTATTTATAGCTGATGGCTTGAATTTGTTGTTAGGTTTATCTGAAGAGAAGTCTCCTTATGTAATGAACAAGTGGAAGACAAATCTTGTGGCATTGTCCCGTTCAGTTGTTGGTCAAACATTTTCTATTAATCAGCTGGTCGACATGGAGTGGAAGTTTGGCGTCACTGCAGGAACGAGTGACTTAAAAGTTGTTGGAAACACGTTCCTGCAGTTAAAACTTGTAGTTGATCGTGGTGGCAAATGTGAAGATGTCTACATGGAAATGACTTTACCTCAGTTTTATTCGTTTCTTCATGAAATGGAAAGGGCAAAATCGACTCTAGAGTACTTCAGCTAGAGATTGCAGGCAACCTAACAGTGTTTGTTAAAGTACCTTACAGTAAATATACTAAACATCCAAAACATTGATAAGTGTAGCCCTGGTCAAATAATTTATAAAATTGTAAGCTGACAGTCTAACTTTTGCTACTGTAAATTAATAAAATCACAACATTGATGAATCATGGCTGCAAAACTTTGCAATTTCTTACACAAAGTTAGGTATTTCATAACCAATAATTCATAGTCACTTTAGTATCAGATTAATCCAGTTCTCTAAAAGCCTAAGGGTTTGGGGAGAAGAGCATTACAGTATTAGTATCTTAAAG
This sequence comes from Hydrozoanthus tunicans, assembly GCA_026413305.1. Taxonomy (NCBI): domain Eukaryota; kingdom Metazoa; phylum Cnidaria; class Anthozoa; order Zoantharia; family Hydrozoanthidae; genus Hydrozoanthus; species Hydrozoanthus tunicans. Next base: position 5,075 of record JAOBAT010013826.1, on the reverse strand, counting down.
AGGAACTGAACCCTAAAATCAACTTTTGCCAAATAAAATCTTTTATTGAGTGTGAAAACAATATTAAAAAAATCCTCTCTGACTTTCCAAGAAATTAGAGTTTCAAACACATTACTAACTAGCCATATTGTACCGGCTGCTGAGAAATAGAGAGAGTGAGGCTATGTCAGACATGGGTAAGAATTGGTTCGGACTGAAAAAATTCATCATTGGAGTGAGATATCGCACACAATGTAACTTGTAACTTTTACTCTTGACCGTGTAAGCAAACTTTCGACAACAAAAACTGTTCACGTGCTTAGCTTGTTGTTCCCCATTACCTATGTCATAGGTTTCTCTCATTTATGGCTGACAAGTCGACAAGCGCCCACATTTGGTGACCCCAAATGACCTGAAAGATGTACATTATTACAAACTAGAATTTTCACAGAAAATCAGCGCAACACAAGAAAAAAAAGTTTAGATAATATGTTTTCAACACCTTGAAGGATTTCATTTAAAAAATGTTGATTTTTGAGTTCAGTTCACCTTTAAGGTTAATTAGTTTAAAACAACAAGTTGGCTTTTGATTATTTAGGCCAAGATGAAAAGCCAAGAAATGTTACAGCTTGGCATTGCCTGCAGTGTATGGTTTGCTCGGGAGAACAAAAATTAATAACCAGAATAAAACTAATATCAAATATTTTATCAATTCCATGTTTTTTGGCAAACCTGGGGTCTGGGTTCTATTTTAGCCATTGCGATTTGACCAGTCTGTATATGACTCAAAGGTTGAAAATTCTCGACTGTTCAAAATTAATCACTGTTTATTTTACTAGTCATAAAGCAGATTGTTTTATCAAAATCCTGATTTAATGTCGTAGAAGTTTGGTGATTACATTAATGAGGATCAATCACACTGTTTTTTACTTATTTTTGTTAATGTAGATCTTAAGTAAAGTAACAATTATTGTTAGTTATGTGCTTTAACAAATATTGTTTATTAGGGAAAAATAGGATATTCTTTTGCTAACAGTGAGAGTCTAAGGTAGTTGCTTGAATGCTTTATTTAATTTTCTTATGTTGGACTAATTACATCAGTTCCAAAAATATTTCAATTTTCTCCATACCACGTTAAGCAATAAGAGTTAGCAGACTTTTTACCTAGCCAGTTACTGAGTAGAACTCTTTACAACAACAGTGTTTATCACTGATAAAAAGATTTGGGAAAATAAAAATCACTCTGACAGACTTCTTGTTTACTACTGTACAAGTGCTGGAAAACTTGGAAGGTTTCTGCTAAAAATGCCCAACTGGCCATTGGGTTGAAAAAATGTTTTTAGAACTTTTTTCTTAAGCCAAACCACTCTTCAAGTCCTTATAAAAGGTTACTGATTTTACTTTTGGAAAGTACATGTGAAAAGTAAGGTTTTATTGTCAATGATTTTAGCACTAACAGGGTTTCTAGGTATACAGTACTTACTGTAGTTAAAATTTTACACTAAAAGACGTCCATTTTTCTTGGCACAATATTACTACTTTTCCTAGTGTCCTGTCCTTTTCTGAACTGCAACAACTTTTCTAAACTTCAGTTATAAAAAACTTGCAAAGAATCCAGATAAATTTGTATTTACACTCAGGCCTGAAGATTTCACGGAAATGATCGTTTCCGGTTACGTGTCGGTTATGTGCTGGCAAAATGACGGAACCGAAAAATAGTTTCCGATATGATATGAACAGAGTCAGTTGAAAAAATTTGTAAAAATGGCTATAAACTGTTGTTTTGTGTCGTTGTTTAAATTCCTATAAATTTAATTGTTGTTTAGAACCCTTAAAGACTTAAAGAACTGCAGTCTGCAGGAGCAAAATGTATTTTACATTTTGTCATAGATGCACACGTAATGTTTGCTTACCAGAAATACATTTATTATTAAATTCCAACCCTGCTTTTTTATAGTCTTCTTTATAGAAAAAAAAAGTTTCCCATGATCAAAATTTACAGAACTGAAAAGTGGTTTCCGACGGTTTCCCATGAAACAAATGCACGAAACCGGAAAGTGGTTTCTGCCAATTACTGAAATCTCCAGGCCTGTAGACTCTATGGGGGGCTGTCGGAACACTGTTAACAACAGAAAAACAAAACATAACCATTGGCATGTTATGTCCATGTAAAAGCTGTACTGCTGATGATCAACTACTGTAATTTGAAGCATTCCACTGTGCCGTGTCCTTCCACACCATCGTAAAAGAAGAAATTGTTAAGCGGAGCATCTTTTCCAGAAACAGCCTGATAAAACAAGAAAATAAAAAAATAAGCAATTTTTGGACCAAGATTCATTCCATTTGCCATCCCCCAAAAAATCTACAACTACTGTATTTTGTAAAATAATGCTTATCTTGACCTTAATATTTTTGTGGACACACTTTTACTTCTTTTGGGCCAGTACAGATCAATAAGTCTTAAATGTGGTGGCCTGACCTTGGGGCAGTAATTCAACAAAAGTTTTGAAGGAGAATGAAAATTTTTTTTACTGATTTCAGACATTCTTCAGTTTTACAGGCTCAAAGGGCCTGTATTTTAAAAGGTAATCTTCAATCATTAAATTTCTGTCTTGCATTCATAAAAAATTGTTGCATTTCTAAATTACCTTGATTACTTCCTGAGCTACAACGCCACCAACAACTGCACAAACTGGGCTAATTTCTGCAATGCACCTTCTGTATAGTCAAAAAAACATAACTAAACATTTGAGTAAACAACAAGGAGAAAGCAATAAAAATACATTACTACTCTTCTTCTGTTAAAGTCCCTATCAAGCTTATTTTTTTACCTTTTTGATTAAAACTGTTGTCATCTGCGAACTCAAAAATCGAATAACCAAAGAAAGTTTACATGTCTAAGAATGCTTTTTAATCAAAAAAAGATTGGAATGTAAATTTTGTCTGGGCAGGCCGGGGACTGGTAACCTGTGACATAGCAGCAGTGAGTTATATGGTTTTTGTTTAAAAATACCTATTTCTGTTAAAAAATGTCATAATTTTTTTATTTAAATAATTTCAATGGCATAATTCATTGATTAAAGTTATGACGATGTGACTATTGTAGCCAGAATTGATTTTTTTGAGATAAAAAAAATTGTCTCTGCTTTATGTCTCGTGCTATGTCATATGCCTCCTGCTACGATACATTGCACGCTTTAAGTCTAAAAAAAGTTACAGGAACAGTGAGAAATGGTTTTATTTTCAAAAATTACTAATATCAAAGGGTTCTTCTTTTTATCTGGAATTTAAAAAAAATTAATAAGCTTGATAGGGACTTTAGATAAATAATTATTTATCAAAATGTTTTCAAAAGCAACTTGTTATTAAAGTTAATTTTTTAATCTTAGAAGAAGCACTGCCATTGAAAAAATAATTTTAACTACAAAAAATAAATTGTTTTTAAATGATCTCTAACATTTGAAACCTATAGTCTGACCAAAATTTGAGTTATTGTTACTGTATAACAAAATGTTTCAACCAATAGCTTTAAGGATAATAATTATTTATAGTGGCTGACTGTTGACTACTTTATCTGCCTATGTTGCAAATGGGGTGTGGGATGGGGGGAGATAATGAACTTGGTTTATTTTTTTTATTCATTTTTTTTAACAACTTTATTGGGCTACTTACAAGGTGAGCCCAAACAGGAAGGCATGAACGGGAGCAAGTCCCATGCTAGGTGCCCCCCTTGGAGACAAGAAGAAGTAGAAGACAGACCACAACACCGGGATCACCCTACTCTTTTTCGACAAGTGATGTGGGTTATTTTAAGTCCCCTGAGAAGAGATTTAGAGACTGGGCCTAAGGTTTAATGTCCTTTTCTGAGAAGACATGACGGTCTAACCGTTTGCAGATGTTAGAGCAAAGGCAGCACCTTCTCCTCAGTTGTTTTAAGACCCTGTGTGAAGGTCGGGCACCGAGAATCGAACCCGGGCCTCCCGCACGAAAGACTGGCTGGCACCTTACCAACTAGGCTAACCAGGCAGCAGTAATTACCCTCCCAAAAAATTAAGTAATAATGAAAACATTTAATCAGGTTGACCAAATAATTATGCCTAAATAATAACTTATTATTATAGTTATGACCATTGCACAGAAGTCGTATTTTCAAGAACTATATCTATAATAGGTTAGTATTGTATAACAATCTACATACCCAGCAAAATCATCTGGTAGTCGATCTCTATTAAACCCAAGTTCATCTAGGACTACATCTCTTAGTGCAATCAGTTCTTTGATATCACTTTCTGCTGTGCTTGATTGTGGATACCTGTTGTGGTTCTCTCTGAACCTAAGAAGAACTGTAATTGCAAAAAGCACAGGTATGTAATCAAGACAAAGAGCAATCAGTTTTACACACTGGTCATATATGCATGGAGTAGATGTCAGAAGGTGGAGTATTGCAGTATGTGAAAATCTTCTTATTTTACAGGCCCACTGGAAAAGAGGGGGAGGGGGGGGCTATAGCCCATAGTCATTCATAGTTTCCATGTTAGAACTTTGAATTTAACACTGACTGTGCTTCTATGCTATGCTTACAGCTTAATTTTTTTGTTAGTTACACATAGCAAAAACTCTACCTTGTGATATGAAGTATACTGTTGGTAACCTTTTTAAATCTTTTGCACTTTTGCCTTCCAAAGCCTTGTAGGATATTGCATCTTTGAACCTGCAGAATTTTGCAAACTAAAAACAGGAGACAGTAAGTATTCATCTCAGCGTTCTGACAAGCACTGAGTTAGAACATTCCTCATCAAAAAATATCTGCTAATAATGTTACAACAAAAACTAAAAAGTTTTGAGTTTTGGTTCAGTCTCTTCATCATCAGGTTGTGACCGATTACCGTAAGTTGTGAAGTTTACTGTAGCCTAATTATTTTTTACCTGAACCTAAATCTGTTGGGATAATGAAATGTTTACCGAGTGATGGTTGACCCTTTGCCCCTAAGGACACTAAATAAGATGAGTTTACAAATTGCAGAGAATGGATTCATGTTTTATGGCATGTCACAATTTGTCACATCTCAAAAATTTCAAAATGTCACAGGGAAGGC
>JAOBAT010013804.1:0-10078 GCA_026413305.1 Hydrozoanthus tunicans | reverse complement strand
GGCATATTTAAAATTTAAACTTTAGAGGGGGGCTTGTTAGATAGAGGGGGGGGGACTTATCAGTGTTTACGGTATATCAAAACAAGATGGAAAAAGTGGGGTTCTGCAACCTTCCCCTAAGTACACCCCTGTTAACAGTTATGGGTTGATTTGAGCAAACCAATGATAAAACAAGCTGAGTACTTCCAACTTTGGAAAAAACAAAACTTTTTGAAGAACTGATCATTTTTTGAGAAACGAAAAAGCTTGTTTTATCTGTTAAGCATTGGTGTACCAGCAGTAATAATACAAAAAAAAAAAAAAAAATGTTGCAAATTGCAAAGTATATTTGTTACCTGTACATGCAAAATAATTACAAAATGTCCAAGTATTGCCTCCTCAAGCTCTCTTTCCTAATTGAGTGTACTAGAACCCCCCTCTGCTGGTACACGTACTAGCACCCCCCTTCCAAAATTTTACCAGCTTTCCTCACATGTTGTACTAACAACCCTCCCCCTCCCTAGATAGTTGTACTAATAACCCCTCTCCTTAGATAGTGTTGGCACCCCCTCCCTAGATAGTTGTACTAACAACCCCCCTCCTTAGATAGTGCTAGCACCCCCTCCCTAGATAGTTGTACTAACAACCCTCCCCCTCCCTATGCAAATTAGATCCAAAGTTTTTTGCATATCTTATCAAATCCAAGCAAGAATTAACTTGAGCATGTAATTACCTAAAACGAGGTATTTGCAGCATTATCTTGAAAGAAACAATGATGAATAGCCATAGAAGTGTCACAACTCCAAATCTTTTACAAAATGTCTCAAAGTCACGTGACCGTGCAAAGCCTCTATTGGCGCCTACCCCAAAGGAAAATTGTGACCAAGTCTATTGGACATTCTAATCTAATAATAGAAACTCAGCAAGGGGGACTCCAATTCGTCAATGGATGGGAATGCTTGCCAAATCTTTTAGGGGTTGAAATTCAGCATGGTTCATACTCTTAACTTTCTGAAATTCCACGTCTTTCAAGATTTTCCATGACCTAGCATTACCTTTCCCCTCAAACATCAGTAGTAGTTTCATTTTTTTCTTTTTCCCAACACAATCTAAAACAAAGTGAAGAAAGGGATGTTTGTTTCAAGACATAGTAGCAAAAGGCCATGTAATTTTGTACAAATATAGCAAGTGGTTGTATTTTTTCTAGTTTTTACATGTCTAAAGTCTTCCAATTTTGTCATGACCCCTAACAAAATTTCATGACTTTCCAGGCCTGGAAAATGAAATTCTGAAGTTCCCAGACTTTCCAGGCTTTCCATGACCCATATCAACCCTGTTCAGGTCAAGGTATCTTCCTGGGTACGAGCTGAAAATTCAACATTCACACTTCACAATCATAAAAAATATGCACTGAAAACGATTCGGTCCAACTAAAGATAAAAAATCTTCAAGACTTCAACAGCTTTTTCTACCTAGCACTAGTACGACTGAAGCACCTTGAATTCAAACCACATTATAGAGTTTATTTATGCTCAACCATAATTTACTCTGACAATTTACACACATAGTTGGCTAACACAAGCTTTGCACTTCTAGAGATACAAGTGCTGCTTTTCAGTACTTTTGTCAAACTATATAATAATTATTTAACCCTGATCAAAGGGAGCATGCTACAACTGAAAAACAAAGAACTTACTTGTCTGCTCCTTTGACAACATAAAAATGCAAAGGCATTTCATACAAGAAAGCAGCAATTGTATTTTGAATCATGTACAACATTCAAAATTTATCCTAGGAAGAATTTTGTACTTGCTTGGTATTTTTTAAACTATTTTCTACAGCTCTGTATATCAAGGCATGCAAGTCCATGGACCAAGTGTCTGCAATTCAGTTTAGTGAGAGTTTTATACGAGTTTGGCAAAACGACAGAGGGTAAACAAAAAATTTAAGTATCAAAAAAGTATGGCACAGGCAGTCTTTAAATGATTTGCAAGTTTAAGAAAATTACAAAGAAATCATTAAGAACATATTTGACTGTGGAATGAACTTCCAAAAAAATATAAATGCCCTCACACAAAATTTGGGCTCCAAATTTTCACAACACAATCTACATATCTAAACACAACTACATAATTACTTTCAAACGATGTGTTTATACGAATATAAATTAGTTTTTTTTACTTAGCCCGCCAAAATAAACGACCAATATGGTTATACATACACTGAGTGTAAGTGAGAACTGGACCATTTGATAATTAACTCGGAATTCCTTTTCTATGAAAATTCACACGAACTTAAAGCTATTACTTGGAATTTAGTGGTTAGAGCAAAGGGCGCGAGTTCGAAAGCTTGTCCTATTAGTTTCCTTAATAACGCACAATCTCAACTGGAACTGCACGACACAACAGCAACCAAAAAACGTATTGAGCCGAGTGCTTACACACAATATCATAATTCATATGTATATAAACATGCAAGCAAAATCTAGGAGACAAATATTTAGCAGTTCGAATGCCCGTTGGAAACACAAATTGATAGATGAACTAAACTTAACTTCGTATGACGACAAACAACCGAAAAATATTTGCCGTCAATTCGAAGCTCAATCACGCTAGTCGATCTATCAATTTTACGAAATCAAAACTAAATCAGAAAAAAAAACATCGTAGGAACCACAGTATAAAACTGGGTATCGCATTTATACAAATACAAGCTAAGTTTCTACACTATTTGTAAATCTAAATCTCTTTATAGTCGATTTCGCAACACTCGTTTGCTTTCGCGTATATGTTGTAGATTGGAATATACCTTGAGCAAATATTTGAACAACTTTCAATACAATCGCAACGAAAAGCGATAATTTCCCGTTCGCTCTTTAGCACCCAGGAACATTTCTACTTCTAGCACAACGAGTTGCAAAAACGACTGCCGTTTTTCAAACTACAATAAAAACTCTGATATACTAACTTCATAAATCTACATTTCTGTATTAACAGCACTGCTTTTTATAATTGATAAATAATCTGATCGATGGAACTACAATGGAATACCAGTTTCTCTTCAGTCGATAGACAAGCTTACACCTCGTGTGCAAAGTTTGGGCAAGACTAACCCCTTTCGATAAACGTTTAGTAACTGGCTAAACAATCAAAAAATTGATAAAAAATTAATGTTTTGTGATCGTACTGAAACAAAATTCACTAGCGTTTCAATCTGAATTACTGCAGGCTTCGACTCTACTGCCACACCTACATATTTATTCGGAGTAAATGAGCTGCCGGTGTAGTCCACGCCTAGAAACTACTTTACTCTAGTTCCGTCAAAACTTACTTTCGCAACGACACATTCAATGAAGTACGAAATTCTACATCTAGCCCGGGAAACTAATAAGTTGTTCGGTAATGAAAAACTAACAATCAAAAACAGACACCCAGCTCAATGTTAGCCAGTGCCGCGAAATTACACGAGGCGCGAGTTCACTATCTGTGAAATACACATGTTTTCGATCTCTTCAACAACCTCATCAGTTACTCCAAAGTCGAGAAAACAAAAATCAACCGAGACACTTTACACGTTACGTGAATGACTCTCACTCATCATTTTCCCCTCGGAAATTATATAGCTACAAGTGGCAGCAAAAATAATTGTTATGACTTGGCACCAAAGGCGCACTCTAATGTTCTTCCATTTCATTGTAATTCGGCAAGTGTTCAGTATGTTCAAATTCAAAGTCCAGCTAAAATTAAAATGAAAGAATGATAGCTTACAGTACACTTGGTTATTCCTCGGCTGGCTTTTGTTCCGTCTCTTCCGTTTTCTCTTCGCTTGGGTTAGATTCCGGCTCCTCTGCAGCCGCTGCTGCTTCTTCGCCCGATTTTTCTTCCTCTTTTTTCTCCTCATCTTGTTCTGCTGGCTTTTCATCTTCTGCCCCATCGCCCTCACCCTTGGCACCCTCTTCGGGTTTTGATGCGGCCTCCTCCTCTTTCTTTTCTGCTTCGTCTGCCGATTTCTCCTCCACCTTTTGCTCGACGGTCTCGCCTTCTTTTGCCTCGCCGGTCTTCTCTTTCGATTCCTTTTTTCTCTTCATAGAAAAGCGGCTTTTTGGTTTCAACCCCTCTACATTCTCTTCGCTGCAAATCTCACCATAATCGAGCCAAAAATTCAGCTTCATTCGGTCACAGAAATCAGACAGATTCTTTAGTTCTTCTCTGATAAGCTTTTCTTGTGGAGAACCCGGGGCACCGTACACGATGTTCGCAAGGAGACCAAACATCGTGCAATCGATGGTCGTTGGCTCCAAGCCCATGAAGAACTCCTTGTCACCAAGCAGTGAGCTGATAGAACGAAGGTCAGACTCAGCAATGCTGTAGATCTCTTCCTTCGTATGTTTGCCGATGCCATGAGCTTCCATGCATTTAATGCACTTATTCTTATCGAGCTTTGGTCGTATATTACTCATGAGAGGCGCCATATTATCGTAGTATTTCTTCGTCTCTTGGTAGTTATCCACCCAGCGATAGTAAATCAAACTCCAGTACGTGTTTTCGTCGACCATCGCTTGAAAAGCATGACAAATAGCTTTCTGTTCGTCCGTTAGACATGAATCAGGATCGACTTCGAATTGCTTATTGATGTACTTGATGCAGAATCTGGCGTCCTGAACCTTGTCTCCTTGGTACTCGATCCAAGGCATTTTCACTTTGTTCGCCGATAGCTTAGGCGCGTACACATTCTCATACGGAATCTTATTCATTCGAAGATAAGTTTCCAACGACAAGCAAGGTGGGAGACCACACGGTACGTTTGCTTCGGGAGGCGGCTGGTGAAGTTTTAGTTTAGGAGGCGCTGTTCCGTTTTCTTCCTTCTTAGCTTCCTCGACTACCTCTCCTTCTTTCGGCTTGTCGCTCGCTTCTTCGCCACCGTCAGCCTTGTTTTCTTCGACGTGATTTTCTTCCACTTTCACTTCTTCATCCGGTTTCACAACCTCGGGTTGTTCTGCCGGCGGTGCTTCGACTTCAGCGGACATTTTAGAACAGTGAAAACTCAAAATACGATAACTCTGCTCTCAAAGTTTAACAACGCCTTTCTTGACAATGACTAAGCCAAGCCCTTATACTGACCTTTGCGATCGAACGCTCCACACGTTTGTTTGCACGTTCAAAGCTCTATAAATTGACGGCATTGTCACCTTCCCGCCAATCAAAACACTGGTCTTGGAGTATTGGCCAATCACACAGTGCGCAGTTCAAAGTATAATAATGAACGAAATTAGAATTTCGTTGTGAAAAGTACTTGGGTGTGATGTGCTATAGGTTTGTCTGGGGAGGTCTGGGGAACTGTCAGACTGCATTTTGCATTAAAATAGAAATGAATAGAGTGTCAAAATCTCAAACAATAAACAGACAGAGCGTGTGACAGGAAGAGTTTTTTGTAACGTACAAACAAAGCTGCGATTGGATGTCAACTCAAAACTTTTAAGATTGCGAGCGTTTGATTATCTGAACCCCAATTTCGTCATTTGACACTTAATGTAGCACCGGTTGAGTCACATCACAGCCTGACTGACAAAACTTGTTTAGAATTAGAAAAAGTATTGTGAAATCGTCGTGCTGTGTTTTGTAATGCAGTTACAAGATTTACTTTAGACATAATATGGGCAATTAACAAATATTTTTGACACCTTTTTTAATGCGTAGACCACCAACTCACCCGGGTCAGTTTTGGTTTCTCCTTTTTATATTTCTTTTACCTTTTGGCAAAGCAACTAATGCCCAACTGGCACTCAAACAGAAATTAGTTTTGCATTCTATTGGCTTGGCGCGAAATTTTCCACACCAATGCTTTTTTCACAAAACAACAAAGTCCCATGACTATGAGTATGACTCGCGGTGATGCAAATTAGTTTGAAAATTTTTGGTTCTAAGGGCGGTAAAAATCAGAAAGAAAAACGGCGGCAAACGCCGTGCAAACTTCCAGAATGGTCGTTTAATTTCATTTTTATTCTAAAGCTGTGTTTTACATGTAGGTTATAAAGTTATTGCTTTAAACATCGGTTATAAACAGCCACCCTTTTCAGCCACATATCTGGTTGTCCTTAACATGAGTAACATTGAACCGAGAATATCAGGAAACCAAATCGTGATGCTTGTAAACTACTTTAAAAATCTTTGAGTTTTCGCCGATCTACGGCATCATCAATGGTAATGAGCTGAAGGAAATAACCCGTGGGGTGAATGGTGTGTTGTAGTGTGTAATGACAGGCTGAAACATATAACGTGTGAAACACATTGACTTTGAACAACCCGGCCTTAAACGTGACGCCCCCAAAATGCGTGGCTCAAGTTTAAAAACACTCAATTCTAAACTTTGGACTTTGGAGAAATATCTTGTCATTCTTGCTGATGGAATTTTAATGTTTAGATTTCGAAATCTGAAATTCATGTGACACTTGGCGTCCCAGCAAAGCAGGCCAAGAACTCATCTCACAACCGGATGTCAATGTGGCACACATTTTGGAATTGGATATTTTGGAAGGTTGTAAAAATCTGGCACCTTTTTTCAGTTTACCTGGGCTAGTAGTTCTCGTTAGAACCAATTTGTTTACGAAACTTGCAAGGGCTTGAAAGCTACGGAACATGGCGTTGAAGTTGTTTTATAAACTTAATGCTATTTTTGTAACTTTTGCTTTTTTTGCAGAAGATTAAAGCTTATTAATAGTTTATGTGACAGTACAAAAGGCTTATCTTACATTTCAGGCCGTTAGAAGATCTTATCTTAAACGCTCTCTGCATTGTTTATTTCAAGAGCAAAACTTCCTGGAAAATCTGGTCGTCCTTTTGATTGTTTACCTTGCTAAGCCTACCCCCGAAGGGCGGAACTTTGTTCGATCAGGGAAAGCCCCGGACAGTGTATTCACGCAGGGCTTTTAGGCAAAACGTCATCGAGACACGCGCCTTCATCGTTTATTTTGGCCCTATCGTGTTTCAAATTCTTTCACTGACAGACATTTCTCATCAATTATGAAGACCAAAAAATTGAAAAATTGAGTCAATGCAAAACTTTGTAATTGCTCGCACAAACTTCACAGTGCCAATTACTATGCATAGACTACTCGTTAACCGAAACAACTCCTTTAAGTGATTTGTCTCTTTGTTGTTAATTTAGGAAATATTTGCTCAAATGCCACTGCTATTTGTTTGCTAATTTCCTGACATTAAAATCAACTCATCAGTACCTTAACATCCGGCTGCACGAAACAAGAAGACACTCAAGCAGATAAAATACCATAACTGCGACAACTCTGTTTGATTGGAAACCCAACTGGGTGTCTGTTTGATTACTAATCTTTGTAAAACGAATTTTTTTACTTCTCATTTCACTGGTTTCAGCTATGATATTGCAGTGCTTCGACAACATTATCCCCGACATCAATTGTAGCGATGACTTTTTGAACGGTCGGAAGTTGCGAAGATTTTGCATCTAGTCTGAAAAAGATAAGATTACAAAAGGCCGAAAAAGTCACTACGCCTGAGCGATTTGGTAAGGTCGTGCGCGCTTGTCAACATTGAGAACGCCTTCAACGGACAGCGCCCGGCCTGAAAACACCCCCCGCATTCTTTTGCCGTACACGAGTCGACAATTTATGCTTTAAAACCGGAAAGGCGTGAAGCGAAGTAAGCACACACGGGGGTTTTACACGCACCGTTTGCTGAGGCAGGGCCCAAATACATACAATGGCAGAAGTAATACGAAACAACTTCAAATTTAGGGACCCCGATTTCGAAACTAAAAGTTTAAACGAGATACCTGAAGTGGAAAGAAAACTTGGCTTATATTTCTAGGAAAATAGCATTTCAATCAAAGCTTTTGTCAATCACTCATTGTTCGTACAAGCGTTGAAAGCTCGGACTTACTGGCACAGTTCCCAAATTCGTGAATTTATTAAAAGTAAAATTCTGCTTTTTTTCTTTCACACAAAGAAATGCACGCACACACCAATGAACTAGAAACTTCGAAAAGATGAACTTTCTATTTTAGGTGTAAAAACACTGAGGGGTTAGAGTTTCAAAAATCACGAAACACTGAGGGTTGGATTTTTTAAATTCATAAAATTTGGAAGGTGGGGCGATTCACTCTTTCGGTCGTTGGCCTTGTCCCAACCCGGTCATCTACACGTCTTCAACGACGGAATATCGCAATAGTTTGAAATAATTGATAAATACTTTGTGTATTTTTTTTATTTTTCATTTTGTCTCTGATCTTTTTTTTTATTTTCTTGTTTCGTTTCGCCATCAACCACACACGACGCAATAATTATTCGTTTCTCAAGCAAAAATGATTGGCAGTAACAGAAGCGAAATGTTTTTAATGTGTGTCAAAGTTGCTGTAGGGATCTTCAAGAACTCGGTTAAAACAATGTTTTTCCTTTTTTTTTCTATCTCAAATCAACCTACTCACCCACACAAACAAAAAACAGGTAAGTATAAATACATTTATAAGCTTTATCAAAAAATGTTATTTTAACAACCCAGTCAGTGCGTCTTGACGAGAGACGCTTCAATTTGACGCTGACCTTTATCTAGTGAAATTTAAAAACAAAGCTCCGAATTGGCCATTTGAATTTGAAACCTTTAAACAAATGAAATAAAAGCGCGATAACTTGAATTCTGATATAGCTATAAGCGTTTTAAAGAGCTCTTTGTTAGATAAAGTCGTTTTTGTTTTGACTTAGTCTGTCGATAGTCTAGGTCTTAGAGTGGTCATATCTCTTCCCTGTTTGAAGCGAGTGTTAGTTATCTCGCGTATCTAATTAGCATAAAAACAAACTAAATAAAATGAATGTAAGTATTTTCCAGTCTTTACATTTAAAACGGCAGCAGTGTGAGGCTATAAAGTCTACCCTATACAGTAATTACTTGAGGCAAACATTAAAATCATTATTCATGCTGTTTTTGGATATTAAACTCCCACACAAATTATTCTGACCCTGGGGTCAACAGATATCAGTTAATTGTAGCTTCAGCCTTAAACAAACGCTCATACATAAGATTTATAGAGTGTAGTCGGAGCATACTGGAAAGACAAATCGTGTCTCTTTTTGGACAGTAAATGTTATCTTTGTTCCAATGGAATGATGGATATAAAAAATTAGTTTATGATACATCCGACAACTTTTTGCTGGCCAAAACAGCTTGAATTCATTTCATCTCTGCTTAAGCAATTCCTTATAGCACGTTCAAACCCAACGTTTAACTTTCGCTCTATGCAATATTTGATGAGAAAAACAATGTTACAGTTCAATAGAGAGAATCTCTTTTTTGTTAACATAAAACGTGGGAGAAGTACTAGGCCAGAGGGACAGCAAACAAATTTTCTTTTGAATAAAATGACTGAGTCAGCAAGAGAAAAAATATCAAAATTATTGTTCTTTGTTAACAATTATAGAAGCTCTCGCACCTCAAATAAACCAAAAAAAGGCCTAAAAAACTATTAACTCTATACATTAAAAGGCGGAAATTAATGGTTCCGTACTTCTAAACATTTTTTGTTGTGGTCGTATGAACGCCACCCAGTTTTCCAGTTGTCACAGTTCAGTAAACTCTCTTCCTTAGGGCGCTTAACCGTATGAGTTCATACTACGATTTGATGGCTTAAAATAATTTTCAACTCGCGGGAAAAGGGCAAAAAAGCTGAACGTATTCAAACCGTATCAGCTCTTGATTATCCGATCCAAACCAGGCGCACCGGCTGAGAGAAGGCGAGACGACAGTAAATAACTATTGTTATCATATTCTTATTTTTATTATTATACTAATGTCATTATTATTATTATTGTAATCAATATTGCTATTATTTGTTACAATGTTATCATTATTGTTGTTATTCTGACTACAACTACTGTACTACTTTTGTTATTGTTGCAATCTCACTGCTATTGCTATCATTATTTTTTATCATTATTGTTACTATTACCTTTATTATTTATAATTTATTATTATTATTATTATTGTTATTATTATTAGTTCTGACATTGAAATTGAAGCAACCGAGGGAGCCATTAGATAGAGATTTCGATTGACTTTATATTTATCATTTTTTG
>JAOBAT010013793.1:0-10079 GCA_026413305.1 Hydrozoanthus tunicans | reverse complement strand
GGGGGGGTTAATAATTACTGTAGTAATATGAATAGGTCAGTAAACTGCCGTTTTATTTGAAAAGCTTATTGAAATACCGAGCTGAATCAGATAAGATACTTTATTATTTGGCTGACTACGTCGCACGCTCTGATTGGTCAGTTAGAGGTCGTGACCCGAATACGGACCTCCAGAGCTGCCGTGAAGACAAAAAAAGATTGGAAAAAATTTTCAACTTTCTGCAACGGAAAAACAAACGGAACGCGAAATTCGCAAAAAGGATGGCGGCGAATACGAGCCGGACAGCCTAAGCAGCTTTCAGAAAAGTATTCAGCAACACCTTGGCGAAAGGAATTTTCTTTCAATATCCTAAAAGACGACGAGTTTCTCCCGTTCGAGAGAAGTGTTGGCAGCATAAAGAAAAACTCTGGTGAGGCAAGAAAAAGGCAACAGGCCCAATGCAACTCGCGAGTTGAACGATGACGAAAATTTAAAGTTGTTTGCCGGAGTCAAGTGACAAAAGGGACAAAGACCTACCCACATTACGCATACACTTTGGTGGTGTTATTTATCAATGACTTTCGGCTTCCGTGCAAGAGATGAAAGCAGAAAGCTGTGCTGGGGAGACGTGAAGCTGAAGTTGACTTCCAAACCAAACGCAAATTTTAGTGTGAAGTTCCGAACGAGGAAGTAAAACTCGTCAAGGACAAGAAGGAGGTCACCGCCGTAAGTACGACCCGAAGGTTACATCTAGGTGTCAGGTGATGTTTTACGAGATCTTCGAGAGCCACCGTCCAAAATAAATCAAAGCTTCAGAATCGCCATAATCTTTCTCTCCGTCAACCAAAACCAATGTTCGGTACAAAAACGCGAAAAAAAATCCCTTGGAAAATTTCTCTCAGAAACAGCTCAAAGGCCTGGCCTTCCACCACAGAACCAGAAAGAGGCTAGAGTATTTAAAACTTTGATCCAGTTTCTGCCGGTTGAAGAGTTTTTGTAAGAACTTGTTAACTTCGATCTGCAAGTATGTTTTGGTTCCGAATCAGTTTTCAACGAATTCAAAATGGCTGAATGAGCAATGATTCTTGTTCGCATGCCATTGTTTTATGAGCCAATAAAACACTTGTTTTTTTTGTCTATCAAAATTTCAGTTTTGTTCTGTACATGTTGTGCGAAAATCGAGAAAAAGCCATTTAATAATTATCTTATTAACCTCGTTTGCACGATCCGTACAGTAAGTTACGGACCCATGTTTTTTTCCCATATGGCCCGCACGCTTCGCGCTTGGAATATTCCATAACAGTGGGAAAAAACTCAGGTCCGTAACGTAAGATACGGATCGAGCAAACGAAATTAATAAGAGGTATGTATAGTATGAAAATGTCAGTGATTGCTGTTTAAAATGCTGAGGTGATCGATTGCTGTTTAATAAGAAAAGGTTATTTCGTTGCCGTATAACATGCCGAAGTAACTAAGTACCGTACAACATGCTGATGAAAAGGTGATTAATTGCCGTTTGATATAACAAATGTTATTTTATTGCCATATAACATACCGAGGTGATTAATGCCGTTTAACTTTAAGAGGTGATTGGTTTCCGTTTAATGTGCCGAAGTGATTTTAAAATTGACGTTTAATACGAGACAACCAATTGCAAATCCGGTATCCGAACCAATGAGCCACGCGCGCGGCCTTTACACCACAGCCATGTCGCACCCTGTACTAAAGAGTTTGTAATTAAATATTTCAGAATTTCAAAACCTGTTTTTGACAGGTACCTCTCGTAAATCATGCCCTTTAAAAAGCAGCACTCAAGGTTTTTGAGTAGGATATGCTGTTCAACCCATGACTTTTTAATCCCAATCAAGGTACAATGAAGTCTGTGATCCCGGGTACAACTTCAACAATAACGACATGGATTGGGGTGCAGGCCATTTCACCCAGATGGTTTGGATCAACTCGACCGAGCTGGGGGTTGGGTACTACGATAAAAAGAGACCAGACGGATGGGTTTGTCGAACAGTAGTTGCACACTACAAACCTGCGGGAAACGGAGGCGGTAGGTTTCGTGAGATGGTAAAAAAAGGTTCGTTTGACAAGGCGAAAGACTGCAAAAACAAAAGAAAGTGGAATGGTTTGTATAAAAGTGCGGGAAAAACTAGCGCTTACTAACGGAAGCTGGTCGTTATAAACACAAGTATTCTCCAGTTTAACATTGCCGCCCAAAATGAAATACCCAAAGTTTCTTTTGCAATAAACATATTAAATCTCTGAGTAGCAAAGGAGTTTTACCATACATTTGTTAATCATTGTTCAAACGTTTTATAGTTTTGAAAGTATATAGGCGAGGTTTTGTTTACATGTTTTGCCTCAAAAACGCACTCTTGTTTCCAGTTCAGGTACAGAAACAAAACTTAAAACCTTCTCTGAAAATATGAGATGGGTATGCTGAATAAACTAATTAATTAATTTCGATAAGCATTTTCAAGTTTTAAAATCAGTTGTTGTTTATCATTGTTCTCTCCCAAATTAAGTTACATGCTAATGAAGTAAAATGTAAACAATGATGTCAGCAGAAACTCGCCTATAGCTAGAAACATGCGGGAAAAGATATAACTTCTGTTGTACAGACTTGATCACAACAACTACAAAACAAGATAATTTATCTAAGTTGTTATATTTTGTTTTAAAACTTTCTCCTATCATCCAGCCCTATACTATATAGAAAAATTAAACCATTGCAAAGTGGTTATTCGAGCTCAGATAATTTTATACCAAAATTTATGCAATACAAAATGTGTTCACAAACGTCACGCCAGTGTCACGCTACCAAAAGCTTAAGTAACGCAACCTTCAGAGTTTTAATATCAATAATTACAAGATAATTCAAAATGAAAACATAAATGTACTTTTCCCTTGCGCTTTTGCCTGCTCTTCCTGCACTTTGATCATTTGGTCCAGATTTAAGGGCGGAGATAAGTTCTCTTGCTGTGGGGCTGGAATTGTTAACTGAGAGTCAAAACCATTATCAGCAACGCGTTGCTGACTGTGTGACGACAAAGGTCTTCTGTTTCCACTCACACTTTTACAGCTGGTGGCTTTAAAATCTGTGAGAAAAACGTTCCGCCTAAAGCTCTCTTGATTGCCAGTGTTACCCTTCGGATTATAAAGTGCCGCGACAATTACGCAATTTGTTTTACCTGATTTTCCTCTTTTAAAGAAGGAGCGACCCATTCCCAACCAACTGGTTGCATTCCAAACCATCTGCGTAAAACTCTTTGCTTCTTTTTTGTAGCCAGGGTGTTCAAAGTCGTAAAAACACACTTTAGTAAGCCTGTGTTTAAAAGAGGGAACAAACGAGTCGCTTTGATTCGAAAAATGAATACAGTTACAGTATTAAAAAGAAGTCATGACGTTAAATAATTTCAATACAAGCTTAAAGCGTTGTTTAACTTTAAATAGACGCCTGTAATGGCGTTTACACGGGCTACGCTTAAGCTTGGAACCTCAGAAATGTATACGATCTATAATGCACGTGTTTTAACTTTGTCATAGTTCGAAATGGAGTTTTGAATTGCTAAACATTTTCATTCAACTTCAAGTTCACACACAAAATTCTTTAAACAAAATTCCAAGTGAGTGTTCCTAGCTGTGTAAGTACATGCGAACTGAAGTTCATTTGCTTGAACGGGTCTTGTTCTGTTGTTTTCAGTCTTGAAACATTTGCATATGGCGCACCGCTGACCGACTCGCAGGCTTACACGTTTGTCGATACGTCGATAGCCTGATATATAGATAGATAGATAGACAGACAGACAGACAGACAGATAGATATAGATAGATAGATAGATAGATAGACAGACAGACACACAGACAGACAGACAGATAGATATAGATAGATAGATAGATAGATAGATAGATAGATAGACAGATAGATAGATAGATAGATAGATAGATAGATAGATAGATAGATAGATAGATAGATAGATAGATAGACAGATAGATAGATAGATAGATAGATAGATAGATAAGTAGATAGATAGATAGATAGATAGATAGACAGACAGACAGACAGACAGATAGATAGATAGATAGGCTTCGCAGACGTAGACGCGGCCTACCACAGGTAGCCCGAGTAAAAAGAAGTCCGACTCTAGCACAATGAAGGTTACGAGATAAAAGGGACCGCAGAGAAGGGGGATTGGGTACAAGATTGTTAACACACCATTTTATCTGTGAGTGATACAGGTCTCAAATGTGTTGGATTAATGAGAAAACTTTAAATGTGGTCGACCGACGCTTGGTTTTCCCCCCACAAGGGACTGAAACAAATAAATATTTGAATTTGCAAAATATTGTATTTGATACGCTCAAACGATTCAAGATGAAAACTTGCAATTAGTTAATATTAACTATTGCAATTAGTTAATATTAACTCTTGCTTCTTAAATTGATTGCTCAGAAAAAAACAGTAACTCGGCTCCCAATGTGAGTCTCTGTAGCTCAGTAGGTATAAAGAGCATCTAACCGGTAATCATAAGGTTGCGGGTTTGATTCCTGCCAATGACGCAGAATTTGACACCGTGAAAGCTAGCTCAACATTTCTGTGCCCAGTGTGAGTCAAATGAAACAAAACGAAACAATATACTGAGTTGTGAATAACACATTTTCTCCCTGGAGTTTGTGGATGTTTTAATCTAGTTCGAGGCTTACCCTGTGTTGCGCGCCGATAGCGTATTTTTATCAGCGGTACCCGGAGCTTGAAAAAGGTCTGTTTTGAACTATTTGTCCTTGGCCTTGGCAGGTAGCGAACATCTTAAATTGTAAATAGTTTATGATTTTAACTTGGCTAACTTATTTACGAGGTACTCCGAGGCCTTATTTTCTGTCACTTTCTTGAATAGATTAAAACGATTCTCTATACAAATTTGGTTAATCGGGCTTCATTACAGTTTCTTAAAAAATTCCAACGATCTTGTTTTGCAAGCCTTATTTAATTGACTCTTGCGCATCTCTTTTGGAGTTTGAATAAGATGTCCAGATGATTAGTATTACAGTTTCCATTCCCCATATTGTTAAACAATACTCGAGTATTTGTTTTTAAAAGTAAAGGCTTGTGTAAGAACGAGGGAACCTCCTGTTGTTCTGCGGCATTTTGGTTTTCCCACGCCAAAATTTTTTAAAATTAATTTCATATTGAGAATACATCGACCAGTATAAGACATAGATTTTAAGTACAAAGCAGCGGAACTCTAATTTAAAGCAATGTTTCTTTTAAGCTCTAATAATTAAGCCAATCATAGAACTCCAAAACAAAAGCTAAGAAATCCTTTTAAATTTCAATGCTCCCACCGTAGAATTTTTTAAAGATCTAAAACCAGGAACTTCACAAAAGGAACGAATGAGTGAATTTGAAAGAAATACATTAGCTTACTTATAAAGATGTTGTCCATTTTTAAAGTATTTACCAATCAGATCAACAGTTTGATAATATCGCAATTAGCACATTTTTGCACCATTACCATTGACCTCCCTAGTTCTTACTCGGATCGTTACTTGTTGCTAGGATTTGAATAACGTACGTGTAAATCCAGTGGAATCCCGGTTTAGCGATATGCCAAGGGGCCGTCAAAATTACATCGTTAAACCGGGATATCGTTATACCGAGATTCTCTATTGGGTTTAACATTCAGGATTTTACTCGTGTCCTTTGTACGTTCTGATAGTTTATCCGGAGTTTCACTAGAGCAGACTGAGGCGATTTCAGTAGCAGAGGTTAAACATGGCGACTGTTTGTGGGGCATTATTGGACTTAGAAAGCCGGCCGAATCCACAGTCGCTGCTGCCTCGTTAATTGGGTGATACGATGGAATAACCGGGAAATTCCTTGGCCTGTAAAAAGGATCCAGATAATAAGAAGACTCGTACTCATTCTGCGGATACAGTGCTCCGAACGGAGTTCTACCTTCCATATTGGAGTGATGTATTTGAAAGGACCGGACGAGTTGAGAAGATAATTAATACCATGAGTATAATGAAGTTCCATTGTACTGAGAAAAATAAAATACATATCAGAAATTCTGATCGCTTACTTACCAATACTGTACGGCGTCTCCTGGTGTTAATAGCGGCTGGCTTCCGCCGCACTTGATTAAGTGGTTTATCCCTAGCTCGATTGTTTCGTTTGGGAGTTTACCTCCTTGGGAGTACAACTGTGTGTATTTCTTGGCGAGATCTATTAGTTTTTCATCAAGTTTTAGAGGCTTGGAGTTGAACATTTGACGTCTTGAATTGTGGTAATTTAGGCCATCATTCTGGAAATACATCTCTTTACCTTCGGGAATTGATTTTAAGACTATCAATAAAGACTGAAAATTAATGATAAAAACGTCCTATATAGCATTGAAAGATTAATCAAATTGTCGGCAAATATTGTAGATGTATATTTTGCTTGTGTTTTTTTTGTTTGAAAGACATTTTGGGGTCAAAGTTCAACTTACTTGATTCGGCAATTGTTTGCTCTACCTGGCTGTTAGTTGACGTAGTGTGGAACAGGACGAGGGTTACTAGAAAGTACCTTTCGCACTTCATCTCCCTTTGTGAAAAATAAAACAAAACTGAGTTAAACTACATCGGAGACTACGGACCGCAAAGCTAAAACTTTTCTCCAAATTCTTCCTGAATACAATCCTTTATTTATCAAATGGTGCGCCTGTTTTGGAGACTCAACTACCCCTCGCATCCTTGTAACTTTTCAAACTATATTAAACTCAAAAAGGAAAAGTACTCAGTATAAATTCATTAAAACACGAAACGTTCACCTGCTTACTCGAATCCGAAACAATTTTAAACTGACTCCTGATTGGCTGTTTTTTCATACGCGTTGCGCTCACGGAATAAGAGCATTTTGAATGATATCAAATCTCTTATTCCAGTTATATTCTAACACGTTATGGTACTGATTGAAAAAATTTTACACTGAGAATGAGACGATGAGAGTTTACTAAGGAGAACACAATACTTTTAAGCAATTTATATAGACTTAACCTGACTCACTTACAGAAATTCCTATAGTGTAACATAAAGTTTCAACCGTACCACTGCCGAATCAGCTTGGACCACGCGAGTGTCACGTGATCATGAAAGTTGACCCGACACGACTTTTAAAAACAGCCTTAAGGAAACCATAAGGAGAAAACTGAGGGCCCTTTGCTCAATAAGAAAAGTTGTTCGCGGTTTGGGTTATTCCATCCATGGGACCGTGTTGTACAGGACGTGTCGCAGATCAGCTATCACGTGACAATTGCGTGTTCTAAGCAAACTGAAGTAGACCGTGTGATACAGTTCAGTGTCTTTTAACATTGGGAATTTCGGTAAATTATTCAGTTTAAGTCTTTATACTAAACAAAATAAACTGAATGACTTAGATAATCATAGCCGCTTTCAAGCTTTATCTCTTTTGAATTACTGCGTGTCTATCTTCTGTTGCTACTTCGCTGATTACTTTATCAAGCTTTATCGTTCTAACAAGCACTTTGAGCAAACATAATCTCTTGAAAACCTAGCAATCAGGCGTTCACTACTCACATCCATTCAAAACTTGAAACAGTATTAAGACTTCAGTGCTTGCCGTGATGTCTGGTCGTTCAGCCGGGAATTTTAGAAGCTTAAGTCGCTCACTGGTTCTCTTTCAATCAAGAAGAGATAAAAATAAGCAAGGCAGTGCAGGTGATCTATTCAATTTTTACAGGTTACAAAGCATACCCTTTTTTGGAAATCGATTCCAATATTTTAGGATCTCCTCAGAGTCTGCTTTAATAGGTTTGACCTGCCTAGTGGTGTTTGTGTTTTTTGTGGTGAAATCAAATGCAGCACCAAAACAAAATGTCCCGGAAACAATGGTGTCGTTTGGTTTTGTGTAATACAGTTGAAAAACTAGATGCATTGATCTTCAATTCGTTCTTATTAGTTTCTTTTATAATGTCCTGTTTTGTCGTTAATATTTGTTACAATCCGAGATTTTGTGTATCACACGTCGCAGCTTAAGCGTTTAACGGTTTTGTGTTAAAACAATTTATTTCGAAAAGAAAAGTGTTTACAAATTTGATTTATAAGGTGTTACTTGCTTTGGTCCAATGAAACTGCTGTTTGTTTTACTAAAACAGTTTACAGTCGCGACATTTAAGGGTATGTATATATACGTACTGGAACAAACTCATGAACAACTTGCAAAGAGTCGATAATTCCAGAAATCCTTATTTGAAATTGAAAATTGCAGCAAATTGATGTCGTTAAGTTCACCTGTACGAAGATAAGTGTACAATAGCAACATCTGTGACGTCACAAGTATTGTTTCCACCTCGTACCCAGGCTAACTTCACTCCCCCTAGGAACGAGGTTGATCTTGCTATCAAAAACAGAGTTTAACAAAAAAAAAACTAAAATCTAAATTCATGTTCAGAATGTCGGTGAATGTGTCTTCTTCTTGTGCTTTTCCAACCTGTAAGAATTTTATTGCAAAATAACTGTAATTCAACGATGTCAATGTTCGGTTTTGGATTTAACCTTGGGAACCCTATCTTTGTCTGTATGGTCCTTTCGCGATGACGATTGTCTTTCTAACAACAGAATTATAATGACCTATCCTCTTAAGAGCGAGTCTCTGTAACGGCTGGGTGTGAATAAAAAAATGTGGCACAAGTTCGAAAAATGGCCTACCTCATACTTCACCCACAGATACCCTATGGTGTTTTTTAGTTTCTAGAGGTTTTTTCATAAGGAGAAAATTCCGAAAAACCCAACATGACCCGGGAAGCCAAAATTTTCGAAATTTTGATTGATTTTTGGGGTTGAGAAACGAAGCTCGCGCGAGGGCGCACAGCAAATCAGAACTATTTTTGGTGTCAGTAACATGTTCCTAGATGTATATATCTACTGGCTGAAGCAAATTTTAGAATTAACTGAAACTACGAATTTCCGACAGGTCCGCTAAAAACATCAAAATCGTCGAAGCGAAAAAATCAGTTTACTTACTTTTTCCAAAGGACAAAAAATATATGCGGGATAACTCAGAATTCGCTCAAATTCACGTTTTAGCAAGAAGAGAAACGTGAAATTTTAAACACAAAGTTTGTCTAACCACAGATTGATTGTTTACGGATTTTTATCAATCTGTTCGGCTTGACTGGCTAGAGGAAAAGGGTCTGAGAAATGTTTACTTGACGCGCGCGTACTAATGGCTTTGGACAAGTGATTTGGTCAAGGGTCAATATTATTTCCTAACAAATATTATTTTTTTTAATTCACGCTATTTTGGCTAAGTTTACCTAAAAAGACCACCGTGAAACGATCACGGAGTCTACGTCAGATCTTTTACAGTGGGTATAATAATTATGCTGGCGAATTCTTACTCGTAACCACTCATTTAACAGTGACTTAGCTTCTGTTTGCACAATGTTATCTGTTTCGAAGTCAAAATAACCTACCCTTATTAAGTTCGATTTGGGTGTCATTAATGGTAATGAGAGCCCCTTTTTGGCAGTTTTAGATAATAAATTTGCTGTATTTCCAGAAAGAAATACTTATACTGGCTAAAACTTTTATCAATAACAAAAACACAAACTTGTGCCACTTGTCACCCAGTGGTTACAGAGAGGCGCTCTTAAAAAAATTAAAAGTACAATTTCAAAGTTTGGACTCTATCAAACTTGAAATATGAAACAACAAAATGAAAACTCGAATAAAGAAAAACTGAAAAATTATCCTGAATTTTAGCATTGATCGAGACTGATCCTAAAAGGGTGGTCGAATGCAATATTCAATACCTTGACTGTTGTCTGAAAGCTAGGAACTATGGGTCTTCAAAAGGTGCATGTTGCTATGGTTATTTCTATGTGAATGAGGCAAATAAATGTTTCAGAGCTCTAATTTGAAGTAGCCTAAGTAATCTGTTGTACTTCAAATGCAACTCATTCAGTCCTTTTCGGTCATACGTCGCGGTATTCACTGTTGCATGCAGTTAACCTTTTTGTAGTTACTGCGCATGCGCGACAGTAGCTACAATGCTATCGTTTTGATGGATAGAGTCGATTTTAGGTTGA
>JAOBAT010013792.1:21718-32314 GCA_026413305.1 Hydrozoanthus tunicans | reverse complement strand
ACGCTTGCCCCTAAGATTGTACTTGCAACTGTTAACGGGTGGCAGCAATTGGTGCAGTTTATGGTTGGGGTTACTGTACACCTCTCTAAAAAGCTTGGGTGTTATATTCTCGCGGCGCTCAAACAACGTAGGTAGGTCAGCATTATTTAGCGCCTCCTGATAGGTAATAGTTTGAAAAACAATGCGTAAGGCGCGTTTCTGGCATCTCTCAATTTCGTTTTGGAGATACTGTGGGAGGCTGTTATGGAATACGGGACAAGCGTATTCAGCAACGGGACGAATGCATGTAAGATAAAACAAGGGTAGTTCTTTTGCTTTGCAAACGCATTACGTCCCTTTGTGAGCTCAAATGGTTTGTTTACCTTCTCCTGTGCCAAGTATTTGTCAACAAAACTTGCTTCACTCGTAGGAAATACTGAACATCATGTCAGGAACTCTGCGGCGTTTATTTCTGTAATCGAACTTGCGAACCTGTAATCTGCGGCGTTATTTTCTTTAACCGCCGCCTGGTTAGCCTAGTTAGTATGGCGCCAGTCTTTCGTGCGGGAGGCCCAGGTTCGATTCCCGGTGCTGGACCTTCCAACGTGAAGCGTGAATATTCATAAGAATTTACATACCACTTAAACATCGATGACAAAATTAAGTGGACCACTGAAATCGAAATTAAGGTCGCAGATCCTTGTGGTTCCTAGACATACTTGTGAGTAGCCAATAAGACTACAGTTTTCCGCAAGCAAACACACACTAACCAATGTTTAAATTTTAGCAGCAACCATCCTATCGAACACAAACGTGGTACAGTGAAAACCCTGATCCACTGAGCAAAATCGGTTGTAATTATAAGTAACGAAGAAGATCGAACGCAAGTAAAACTCAGCATCGTGTCGGCCTCTGAGAAGAATGGATACCAAGGATGGTTTCTGGAGGGCATTGAAACATTGGTCAATCACAATACCAGCCGGGATGTTCCCACGACCCAGGAATCATTTACCATCACAGGGA
Organism: Hydrozoanthus tunicans; assembly: GCA_026413305.1. Lineage (NCBI taxonomy): Eukaryota > Metazoa > Cnidaria > Anthozoa > Zoantharia > Hydrozoanthidae > Hydrozoanthus > Hydrozoanthus tunicans. The sequence continues at coordinate 31,312 of JAOBAT010013792.1, read as the reverse complement.
CCCAAGGCAACCACCCACGGGCAAAGCGCGCTCCTCCAGTGACACTTCCGTATGTTAAAGAGGTGTCAGAGCAGTTACGCAGATTCTTAGGGGGTCATTGCGTACCTTAAAGCCCATAAAACCCTGAGAAAACTTGTTAGTGAGACCCAAGGGTCAGGTGGAGAAGCAAACAATTGTATTCCCGGTCTACCACCTAAAATGCAAGACCGCGATGAGGACGTGGGGGATTTGGCGCCAATCATTCAAGGCACGAGCGGACCAACATTGTCAGCCTAGCTCCGATTCTACGGTTTCCCAGCACATCAACACCAGAGATCCAAAGCACAATGTGGATATTGATTCGACAGAAGTCTTTACGACGGAGGAAAGGTGGTTTCAGAGAGGCATCAAGGAGGCAATCTACACCTGGGCTCTTCAAACTTCTCTGATTATAGACGACGGAAAATACGACCTACCCGCGACCTGGCAAAATTTAATTAAATCAAGCATTTCAGGTCGGGGGTCCCCCTTTCCTAGGAAAAGTTCACTAGGCTTGTTAAGCTCCCTCTACTTGAGGTAACCATACCTGACGATGATTGCAGATGCAATCATAAGCTTATTTAAGTGTCAAAAGTTTAAAAATACTTTGTTTTTTTGTATTAGCTGTATTTTTATTCTCAAAAAAAAATTAAACAAAATACGAGAAGTGGCTCATTATAGTAGCAACTGAAAAACTCACATTTGAATTTTTGACATTTCTATGAAGTTCCATCACTGTTGTATTTGCATATTGAAAACAACAGGAGACTTACTTATATAAAAATAGACTTCAGAAATCAAGTCAAACATGTACGAACCGCATAGCCAGGATTTTTGGCTGGAGGGTGCGGTCGGACCAATCGAGCGTCGAAGGATCGAGTCTCAAGCCAAATGCCACACCCCACTTTACAGATCACACCTTTGGAATAAAGAAGAGAGGAGGAAGAAGAAGTCGATGAAAAAGGTAGTCTGGTACCGTCCACAGGACACAGTGATTGTCGTACCAACTACACCCAATGGAGAATTTGCAATGAAAGTCAGGAAAGCAGTACAAGAAGGAAGACGAATTAACGTTAAAGTGAGGGTGGTGGAAACGGCAGGAACACCGTTACGGCATAAACTTATGAGGATAGACCTGACTGCTAATAAATCATGCAGCCAACAGGACTGTATACTATGCATTACAGGAGAAGGGAACTCTAGCATCTCGCACCATAGAAGTGGTGCCCTTTACAAAGGGTCATGTAAACTATGTGAGAAGAACGGTCTCAGAGCAGAGTACCACGGAGAAACTGGATACTCAGCATACACAAGAACGTGCGAAAGAGATCAAGAAACAGGACAGCAATAACGCATTTGCTTAACACCTAGCCGCGGTACGCCCGGAAAACAAAGGAAATCCAGAGTGCTACAGATTTCAGGTTTAAATACCTGTGCTAAGCTCCTGGTGCGCCAGGTAGCTAAGGCCGTGGCCATATATAGATCAAACGCTGACTATGTCATGAACAGCAAAGCCGAGTTCTTGCAACCAGCCATGGAAAGAGTAACCGTTGAGTAGAACTAAGTTTGTCTTTAATTTGTAATCTGAGTTCATTTTAACAGGACCATTTATTTGGTTATGTGAATTTATATTGGAAATAGTAATTTTTTATCGGTGTTTAACGGAACACTATACGCTGACATCACTTAGAATAGTGACACTTTATCTGTTATGGTTGGCCCTTTTGTGTCTAATGCAACAGTTTTTCTCTTATATTCTGTTGCTCTGGCTTCACTTTTTTTGCTTTGTTAATGATGTAAGTTGTTTTACGCTAGTTCCATTCCCCATGGGTGTTCTTTTATGAGATTCCTTTAGTTCAACAGCCTTTGTCTTCAGATAAACTTTTCTTGCGTTTTAATGTATGCTGATTTTTTATGCATTTTGTTCTGTGCATTGTTATTCATTCAGTTTTCTTATCTACTGAGGAAGGAAATGTGCTCCGATAACCTTTTGGAGTTAAGATGAAAAAATTGTTACTGGTTATAAACAACATCTTAATGAAATAATAATTTAGAAATCTTAGAGGATGATATCGCGTTTTCAAAAATTTGGTCAAAAAAGGCGGACCTTGGCCGCCTGTGGAGTCCCAATTTGCAATTTGGTTTGACAATTTGCGAAAAGTTTCGCCATGTTGTCCAAACAAGAAAAATTTATCACGTGAGATGTTTGAGCTAAGTTTTCATCGTGTTTCCGCAAGCCAGGCACAGGACTTCATCAAAACAATTATTCACCAAGATGAAGTAATAACGTCATGATCTGGAATGGCATTAAATTAAGCTCTACACCGCCATTCATCCAAGAAACCACTTTCCCTTTATCCCGGATCTCTAGGAAATTGCACCTGAAAAGCAAAAACAATTCGGTAAGACTCAATATATTTTACACGAGTTCGCTACAAATGACAGAACTACCGGATATAAAAGCTATAAACGTAAGTACACACAAACTGTTTTCCTCTTCCAAAAGGGAAATCTAGGACTACAGATTACACTACTACACTAATTTGATAACTTCCACGGTTTGGATTTCCCGCGCGCCGCCATGTGTTTCGGTGTTAGTCTCAACTCTCAATGGATACTGCAGCAGTGAATGAGTGGGGGTCTGGCACTGCACCCGAAGCAATTTGACACCAAGAATAGTGTACAGTCTTTCAAATTATAATCTGGGTCGCAGGAAACGAATAAATCTTGCAGGTAGGGCGAAGAGATAGAGCAGTGATTTGAACATGCAAATTACAAGTTGTTTATCTCGTCTTGTTGCTAAATCGTTCTTCCCCAAGTATTTGAACAAGGGACTTCCCACTTGCATCGAAGTTTGCCCTGGTGATCACACTGGTGGCACGATCTCGAAACTTTTGCAACTTATAATTATCAGCAAGTGAATTGTTCATTCTAAACCATGCTGGCCTACAGTCCTCAAATATGGTTCTATCAACGCCTTGTATATTTTCACTGCCATGTCTTGAGAGATAAAAAATCTTAATCTGTTTAAAGCACCGCGAATAATCGATTGCTCTGGCCATAAATTTGGTTTATTTTACCTTTTTGATAGCAGCGGCTGTTCACGACATACAATGCTTGCCAGTAGAAGATACTATGCCAAACACTTTTATTTACTGTTATAAAAATGAAATTATTTCATGGTTATGGTTTAACTGACTTTAAATTAGTGAAAGTGGGTTGTTCTTCATTCGTTTCTTCGAATACCAGAGGTCCGCTCCGATTAACTCGCCCATGTTTTCATTCATATCATGATGTGACCTTGCATGGGAAAACGTTTAACAACGCCTTTGCAATCGAACGACCAGAGATTAACTGTATTACTGATTGGCTAACGGGAAATATTCACAAAGTAACCTTGCTCTGTTATTGCCACGAGACGCCAATAAATATGCGAAGCTATTTATTAAATTAGTGTCGATTTAAGTTTGTCTGTTGGGCAGTTGATACTTTTCCACTAAATGTATTTCGCTAGAAAGTGTAAAGTTCAGTTTTTGCATCAAGGTTTTTAAGCTTGTTTGACTGAGCTATGTTGTCTCCCTCCCTTTGTGTTCAATAAAAAAAACATTAGAGGGAGAGGTAGTGTATGACACTCGCCATGTTCTCTGATCATGCTGTAAGCAATAATTGAGACTTAGACACGATAATAGAGTGAAATGCACGACAACACAGACGGGTAAAAAAATTATTTTAAGTTAACTACGACGTTGGCAAAACGACCGCGATTCGCAGCTGGGCGAAACCACGAAAAAACCTGGGCGAGTTCACCTGAGCGGACCTTGGCGAAATTGCACCTGGGCAAAACCACCGGTTACCGTTTTTTTTCTGTTAAATTTTATCAAAAACTCACGAAGGGAGCGGAGCTATATCCCTTTTACACCTGAGCTTCCTTTTTTAAGGCAATATGTCTGGGCAATTAATCTAGGGTTGATTTGCCTTGTTACTCACATCCTGAAACATTTAAGTATTCTTATTTAAACCATTGCCACAGTACCCTTAAGATGGTCTTACACTTTCGAATATACATGCCTGCGCCTTCTCATAAGTATGTTCTTTACAAAATTTAAGTCTGTTGATTGATTCGTCGAAAATACTCTTTTGAAAGCATAAATGAATGAATGACAGCTGGTTCCATGCCAGTTGATTCATTTGTGAAGTTCATTTCCTGAGTACTTCATGAAACCGCTTTCGATAAACTTAATTTTAAAAGCAAAAAGATTTGGGTTCTGGGGAGGCCTCGTGCATATGTGAATTGTTGAAATTATAAAAATATTAACAGTTGTCTATCTAAACATCATGATGTGTATCTTTAGAAGAATAGTCTGTTCGTTTGATAAGAAAAATAATAACAAAACAGGGCAAAGTGAGAATTTTTAAGTCAGGGAAAAAAAGTGAGCCCTATTGACTAAATTTGGTTCGTTAGAATGAGAACTTTTTCGAGCTAACGTAAAAGTCTGTTGAAAAAACAATCAATGCTTCATAATTGAAAACGCAATCGCTTTAAGAAGAACGAGATACTTCAGTCCTCTAAAACGTAACAAACGCATAATCAGCAAAAATATAGGTTAATGGGCTACAGCTGAACAGTGTTTAATCGTAAGGTTTTGTTTTTTAAATTAACTGTTACCGGGAAAAAAACCCCACACAGATTCGAGTAAGTAAAACTCGGAGTGTAAAAGGGTTTAAAACGAAATTTATGCGACAAACCAAATCATAACCTATTTCATTTACACTGACAAGTCTAAACTAAACTGCAAAAACCCAACGCCATACAGCCTTGTTTGCATGTATGAAGCCATTGCTAAATTTAATGACTAATGTTAACTTTAGGGTATCAATGTTTTAATACTTTTTCAAAAGCGAAGATGATTCCCTAGAGAAACTTTTAAATATTCATCAACACCTTCAGAATTTATTTTCTGTATCTTAATCAACGACTATGATTTACGGCATATTGTTTTTTTTTTCTGTGTATTGTTTTATTGTGGCTGTATCTCTGTGAATCACAGAGAAACCGGGCACATGCAGTGATTAATTACGCGACAATAAAACCTCGGTGGGAAAGAAGACTTAATCTCCAAGCCAGGTGGCGCCTTATTTCTAAACAAGTCGGAAAACCGCTCTACCAACAAAACTATGAATTCAGCATGAAGACCAAGTGTTAATTAGAAACCCTTAGAGACTGATAAGTATTTTTCATCCCCATAAGATTTAAAGAGTGCGATACACAAAGCGGCGTAATTGTCGTCTTAAACTAGTCTTGCTTGAACTTCACAAGTTTCAAAACGACGCAAATATCTTCTGATTGTTTATAGCAATTTTTATAGCAATAAAAGTTAAATTTCCATGTTCATCAGGCTCACAAAACTGATGTTTTGCGTGCCTCGGAACTGATAAGCAGATGGCCAGTGTTTTCTTTCCTTGCCCTTTCTTTCTCGCTTTTCATGCAACAGAGGCAATAGTAAAACCCTGCCTGGAAGTCTTTGCTCATGGCAAATAGAACGATAGGGTTGACTACGTGTTTCAAATAGTACACAATCAAGCTAACTATATCTATGTATGTTAGAACGACATTTCGGCGTAAGTTGCCAAATTGACGCAGAAGCATCATGATTCCACGGGGGATGTAACATATTTGAAAAATGACAACAAGTACGATTAAAATTTTAACGAGACGGTGTCGTGCTCTGATCAACTCTTTTCCTCGGCGTTCTGAAGTATTCGACCCTGAGTTAAGATGGAGCAGTTCGTCTTTTCGAGACGTCACTCTTACGACACCAAAATATGCCCAAGTCTGTATGGCTAGTGGAAGCGCCATAAACACGGCCACGAGATAAATTTCGTAAGAGTGTCTAAAATTACGAGGAAGCGCAATGATACAGATCAACCGACTTTGAGCTGAGCGCAGTCTTGCATGGAAAGCAATCGGAAGGCCGACCATGAGGTAGCAAGCCAGCCACGTAATTGCGATAACAATTTTAGTTTTGAAAAGCGAGATTTTCTTCTTGAATGGAGAAGCAATGGCTCGATGCCTTTCGATAGCGATCGTTGTATGGGTCATTACAGATACCCCAATGAAAACATCTACAAACGGACCAAGGACCTGACACATGAACTTTCCGAAAGGCCACGAGACAAACCTGTCGACAATGAGAACAGGAGAGGAGACCAGTGCAACACAGAGATCGGCTATAGCGATATTCATCAACAAGTAGTTACAGGGAGTTCGGAACTTTCGCCAGCGAACGACGGTTGCTATCACAAGGAAACTGCCGACTGTGCCAACGACCATTATGATGGTAAAAAGCACCACGGTAATTGCATTCCAAGTTGAAGTTCCAATAGAGCTACCTTTGGACGCCATTACCGAGTTGTTTGTGTAACTTCTAGTTAGGTTGAAGAACGAGTTATTAAGTTGAGATGTCATGACTGTTTGCCTCAAGACTAACTTGTAGAAGCTTTAAAACAGCATATGCTCAAATCAAAAGCTGACAGTTTCTGCATCTCTCTTACAAGCCTTTGTATTGGGAGGCAGAGAGCAACATATTAAAAGCTTTGAGCTCTTTCAAAATCCGTGATACTTTCCGTTCTGTATTGTTGTTAAAAAAGAATGGTTATGACTTGATGTACAAAGCTCAAGCACAGATGATTAAAATTCAACCAGTTTTTTTGGAGTGTTTCTCATTAGAAAGATATTCTCATTAAAATCCTAGCGCTACAATGCAAGCGCCGGACAGAAAACAGAAAATAAGAAGCTAAGAAAAAGACGCAATTATCTCGCTCACTCTAGGATATCTAGTGCACCTGCCGTAGATTTACTAAAGCGTTGTTTGGAGCTGGCGACAAACTGAGCCGAGAAAAACTGGCCGCGACCCAAACAAAATGGCTCTGTGTGATTCTAACTGCGGAAAGTTAGAAGAAAGCCAGGGGACTACTTAAAGTGTGAAACCACATCGCAAAACAACAAAAACTAGCAGAAAACTTGTGTGGACTAACTAATTGAATGTTTTTTTTGTATTATGAAAAAAATGAACCGGTAGGCGATGGTCTCGCAGTTTCGATACAACTGTCATCAGAAAACAAAATCAGCTAACCAATAGAAATGACAAGTTGATCTTGGGTGTTAAACTTTGATTTTAGTTTTGATAATTTAAATTCCACTATTCGATACTTAAATTAAAGGCTGATAGTTTAAAAGTTTAAACGCTCACGACTATAACATACACTAATAAAATTGTTTTCCGATCCGGCTCAGTTTGTTCTTCTGTTATTCTCTTCACAACTACAAACAAAAAATCAGATTTCACAGTTTAAAACTACTGCGATTAAATTTCATTTCTTATATGCCTGTATTAAGGTCGTTTTATAAACAAAAGATGCCAATCAGAGATTTCGTTTGGATCGTTGTTATTGTTATTTTAAAACCTTGGTTTCGCTTTATTAAAAACGAAAGCTCGCCTGATTAATAGTAGCTAGTTTCTCTTCTTTGCAGTTCGAAAAAATAGGCGCGAAAGAATTTATTGGAATTCTGAATCCTTGTTGTAACGAAGAAAATTTAAAATCAATTTAAGTGTTAGATGACCAAGAAAGAAATTATGCATAATTAGCGAATTAAGTTCATAGCAGGTGTTTTTACAAACTAAAATATTTAAAGGATAGTATTTTTTAACACGCTTCTTGATGTACAACGATTTGCAATTTCTAAACTGAAAAGCAGTTTAATTTGGTAGGTATTTAAAAAGTCGCAATATTTTCTTTTCGGGTTTAAAATGTCTGTTTAAGCACAGCTGTGCTAAAAAACAAATATTAAAACTAAGCATTTTATCAGCTTCGGTGGCTGCAGTGCATAATAAAGGTGATTCCGCATGTGCGAACGATAGAAAAGCCGCAAACTTTGCTTTTGTTACATTTTTTTTCAAACTTTAGAACCTAAGAAAAAAACAGTGTGTATGTATGTACTTATGTTTTCAAGAAACGCCAAGTTGTGAACTTGGTTGAAAAATATAGAAACAAAAATAAAGGAAGATTTCATAAAAAGAGTTTTTTTTATCTTAAGTGCAGGTGTCACGCCTCTTAAGGTATTAAAGAGGTTTCATTTGTTTCATCAATGAGCGCAAAAGAAGCACACTTGTTAAAAATTTAAGAATTTTAAATGAAACATATTTTGTTTATATCTTTAATGTATCATCAGCGATATTTTTTTCTCTTCTAATACACTTATAGTTTCTAGAGCCAGCAAAGATAGCAAGATGACAGCAAGCTTCCGATGAGGTGAGGGGGCGAGAAGAAAAAAAGGCACGTCGAAGCCTTTATAAACAAACAGATCTTAACAAGTTATCAAACAAGATAACTCACCTTTCTGCCGAAACAATATTCAATGATGACGATAGCCTACAATGAGTGCGTCCACCAAACGCTTCGTATAAACGCACGACAAGGGCCAAGGGAACTTCTTCGGCCTAATTGAAGAAAAAAAAAGGAAGACATAATCATGAACTAAAAAATCCCCCAAAACTAACTAGCTTGTAAGAGTAAAATAATAAGATGTTCCACTTCACAAAGCTACATTCATACAATAACGACCCGAATGAAGCCATGCAACCGCAATGTGGAGTAAGCCAAGTTTCGCCAGCCCACAGGATCGACAAAGAAAGTTTTAAACCACACAAAGGAAAGAGAAAACATCTCTGAGCTTGGTGAGATTAACCCTAAAACCATCCTTGTTGATGCTGTGAATCGGCGAAACCAGGATCATCCACTGTTTCCAGTGACTAGGCCTCACCCATTCTGTATGATCTGTATACTGCTCATGATAACCTTAGTAAGCATAAGAATCATAATCATTAGCATATCCACAATCAGCATCACCATAACCTCCTTCGGTATCATCACAACCACCATCTGCATTATCGTAACCGCCATCAGCGTCGTCATAACCTCCTTCGGCATCACCACAACCACCATCAGCATCATTATAATCCCCACAGCATTATCATAACCACCATCAGCATCATCATAACCACCATCAGCATCATCATAACCACCTTCAGTATCATCAGCATAACCACCATCAGCATCATCATAACCGCCATCAGCATCATCACAACCGCCATCAGCATCATCATCATAACCACCATCAGCATCATCACAACCGCCATCAGCATCATCATCATAACCACCATCAGCATCATCACAATCGCCATCAGCATCATCATCATAACCACCATCAGCATCATCACAACCGCCATCAGCATCATCATCATAACAACCATCAGCATCATCATAACCGCCATCAGCATCATCATAACCACCATCAGCATCATCATAAACACCATCAGCATAATCATAAACACCATCAGCATAATCATAGTCCCGTTCAGCATCATCGTAACCGCCATCAGCATCATCATAACCAACATCAGCATCATCATAACCACCTTCAGTATCATCATAACCACCATCAGCATGATCATAGTCCCGTTCAGCATCATCGTAACCGCCATCAGCATCATCATAACCACCATCAGCATCATCATA
>JAOBAT010013792.1:0-17542 GCA_026413305.1 Hydrozoanthus tunicans | reverse complement strand
GGCTCTAAGTATGAAAATTTACCATTACAGCTTGGACTATTGGTGTTAGGAGTTAACATTTTCCTGAGCTTGTTCAATGAAAAGTATAGGCTCTAAGTATGAAAATTTACCATTACAGCTTGGACTATTGGTGTTAGGAGTTAACATTTTCCTGAGCTTGTTCAAGGAAAAGTATAGGCTCTAAGTATGAAAATTTACCATTACAGTTTGGACTATTGGTGTTAGGAGTGAACATTTTATACATTCCTACCTCATACTTTGCCCAGTCCCATGACGTGTTACAGTGCGTGGGCCTTTCCAGGTGACCGAACTGGATTTCGTAAGTTGCCTTCATACTACGTACATCAACAGGAAACTCGACCTTAAGAATTTTCCGGTTTTCTTGCCATTCAACCTGCAATCAGTTCCGAAACGTTAACATGAAAACGTTTTAACACTGAATCAAATTAGCTTGACCCTGAACGCACAGGTCCTTTGGAGCTTTGCCCCGCCCTTCATCAAATTTGTTATAACAATTTCCGCCACACTTAGTATTTATTTTGTAGCCCATTTGACTGAGCTACAGCTGTTACTACTAAACAAAAGTCAACAGGCTGTTCCTCACAGGCAGGGACAGCTAAGCGCCATAGTCAGTATACGAACTAGCTTAAAAAGAAAAAAAAACAAATAATGTACAGATGGGTTTTGTTTTAAGCTGACCGAAGCACCTTTTTTGAGTTATATTTTTACAATACGAAAAAATAAGACGCAGGCAGTGCCAATTAAGTTCCTTACTTTAATGGGCGTATTGGGTTTACTGTTGAATTCTAATAGGCAGCAGCCTGAAACTAAGTTAGCGAAGACTGTTGCGAGGCATGCATGTTTTAGAAATTTCAAGGTTCTACCTCGTTATCTCTTCTTACAAATTCAGAATTGACTTACTCGAACTTATTTTCCTTAATGAGAATGGAAAAAACCAAAAGAGCTTTCAAACCATGAAAACAAAAGCAATAAAGAAACTATCGAAGAAATGAAGTAGCGAGTTATGGTTGTATTATCAACTTAGTATTGGAAAAACCTAAACCAGCCTAAACAACTCAGTCAACATGTATTCAGACGGGAAAAAGCGTGTCGTTGCTATCACACGCGTACAAGCAGCAAATTCGAACTTTACGAAGGATAAAAGCAAAAACTATCAAGATTTTGTTACATTCTTATGCCCATTCCGTCTGATCCCGACTAACGAACACTTCGGCCCGTACAGAGATCAACAATCTCTGCAATTGAGAGATTGTCCGATATCAAACATTTTAATTAACTGATAGAGGGAGCTTCGTATGTGATCAGGGATATCTAAGACTACAGTATACCCAGGGTTCGTACACCTTCAGAACTTAAAAAATCCAGTGTTTTCCAGGGCTATATTTTCATTTTTTCCAGGGTTTTTTAAACCCAGAATGAAAATATTAACGTTCAAAATCACCTGTTTAAACAACGTTTTAGTAATCAATGTCATGAAAATTTGTATTCATTAGACTTAATATAACATCGACATGCAATAATTAAGTTTTAACCTTAGTTGTTACTTGAAACGAAAAACAAAGCATCATTTGGGAAATCTAGTTTTTTCAAGAAGATTCTATGAAATTTTCCAGGGCTTTTCCAGGGGTTTCCAGAGATATCCAGGGTTTCAAAATTTTCCAGGGTTTTCCAGGATTTCCAGGGCCCGTAGGAACCCTGTACACCAGATACGATTTTCTTCTTTCCAATTTAGCACAATATACACCGCAAAGAAGAGTAAAGCAGCACCATGTAAGCCACTTCCCCGGAAATTAAGCAACACTGATAAGTCATACGAAATTGCGCTTACCGTTACTACACTTGTTAGACTTGCAAAGAACATCAAAATATGAGAGCCATAATTATTATACCTTTGTGTGGAACTTAACAAACGGACAATCTGCTTCCAGTGAGATCACCTGACTGAGAGAGCTCTTCTTACTGATCCTTATACAAACCTGCAGATCAAATAAAACAAATTCCCGACTAGTTTCTTCTTCTTGGATCTTTAATAAACTACTAAAGTTTTTTAAAGATTAAAAAAAAGAACTACAAGTATATAAACATCATCATGCAATGCAAAAATATTCAGTTCACATTCAAGCCTGTTGACTCAACTACATACGCGACAACCCCTTAAGATAGATATGTCTACGATAGGGGTTAGGGTTAGGGTTGGGAAGATGATAGATGTCTGGGGTTAGAGCGTCAGAAGAGTATCCCGACTGAAATCGATAGCGTTTTCAACGAAGTTTGAATCAATTGGAACAAAAGCTGGATATACGTCATTGAAACCTTACGTTGAGAACTACTCATTCCATATTCACAGCAACTAATGTAATATTATTGTTGAGTTTGTGAAATGTTGACCAGCCCAGCTCAGCATTTTCAAAATTTACAATCACAAAAGTACAAAATCCTACGCGAACTGCTCATTACTTCAAAAAGTTTACGATAGACTAGCCAAGTTTTCTAGAACAAACACGCAATTCTATTACTTATCAAGGAAGTACTTTCACGTAATCTTAAGTACACACATACCTCGACTGCGGCAACTAACGGACCACTTTCTATCACTTTTAAAGTACTTTTGTCACCATTAGGCTTAGAAGTGTCACAGAGGTTTTTCCTGGATTGAAGTCGGTGAACCAGATAGAAGGCGTGGCATTAAATACTCAAACTCAAGATAAACATTACAACGATGATTATAAAGATGTCAAGTAAAGGGAAAGAGGATAGAGTTGGTAAAGTGCATGATGAAAAAACACACAAAAGTTTGAGAATGACGATAAAAGAAAAAAAAGAAAGAGAGAGAGGGTGGTGAGTAAGAGGGTAGGCTGACAGTAAGGGTAAAAGGAAGAATGAAGACTAAAGGGAAGTAAGAGGGGTAAGGTGAAAGAAAGGTGAAAAATTGAGTGGTACATTAAGGTGAATGGAAGAGAGATAGTATGAGCGGGAAGGGTGAGGGTGAACGGACGAATGAGGGAGTAGGAGAGAATAAAAGGTGAAGGAAAAGTTTACGTAAAAGAAGAGAGAAGAGTAAGAGAAAGGTAAGGTGAAGGGGTGGGTTAGGTGGAGAAGAGGGTAAGGTGAAGTAGAGTGTAAGGTGGAGGATAGGATAAGGTGAGAAGGGGCAGGGTAAGGTGAAGGGGAGAATAAGGTTGAGAAGAGGGTAAGGTGAAGAAGAGTGTAAGGTGGAGGAGGGGTAAAGTGAGAAGGGGGAGGGTAAGGTGAAGGGGAGGGTTAGGTGGAGAAGAGGGTTAGGTGAAGTAGAGTGCAAGGTGGAGGCGGGGAAAGAGAGAGAGTAAGGGGAGAAGTGGGGAGGGTAAGGTGAAGGGGGAAGGGGGGAAGGGTGAAGGAGAGGTTAAGATGAGGGGGTAAGGTGAGTAGGTGAAGGGGGTCTAAGGTGAAAGGGAGGGTAACGTGAGAAGGGAAGGGTAAGGTGAAGAGGGATGAGGCGAAGGAGAAGTTAAGGTGAAGGGTGCGTAACGTGGGGATAAGGCGAAGGTGAAAAACAAAAAAAAAAGGAGAAAGAAATGATGAGGGAAAAAGTGAGAGATAATGTAGTCGTGAAAATGAAGAAAGATAAAGCAGAACACAAACTTGATGTATGCATAAGAATGGAGGGAACGAAAATGAAGTCCAACACAAAAGTGAAAAATTAAAAGTGAGCGTAACTTCGACGAATTGTAAAATTCATAAAGAATTTAAACCTTTTCTCCAAGTAGTAGGGCATAACATCCCAAGCGTCCCAAAACAACGGAATATCTTCAAAGAGCACAAGCTGGTTGCCAAACCGTCCTGGGATGATAGAGTTCCTAAAAGTCATAAGTATATGCGTAAAGAAAACGATCGTTACAACAAAATTATTTCTAATCTTCTAATTAGATTCAGAGGTTTAAAAACAAAACACAGGAGCAGGCTACTTAATAGCTTCTAGATGGAAGTCATTGACAAAGCCGTATAGCTAATAGGCTGCATGGATAGCCAGGGGAATCTTTTCCAGCGTGACTGACAGTTAAAAAACGCAAACCCTGCACCACCATATCAAAGTGTTTCAATACCAAATAACAGTTGTTTTTTGTTAAAGCAATACATGTAGAAGCAACTCAAAAGAGAAACACTGGACTTAATCCAAACAGATCCCTTGCTTATTACCTAACTAAATACGCTACGTGTTTCATCTTACTTTTTTGATTCTTTGTGAATTAAAGATACAATCCTTCCTGCAAAATCCAACTCCAACCTTAGCTTTGAGTTCTCAAGGATAGTCCTGCCTCCATCCTACAAACGTTTAAGCAATATTTGGACATGACGTTTGACAAAAACAAGTTAAACTAAAATTACAGCTAAGTCTCCATTCTTAAACTATTTCTCGGAAAGGAGATAATGGATGTATTTAAACTATTAAAATATCAAATCAGTATCTGGTACAAAGGCAATAACAGCCTGGTAACAAGATTATAGGCACAGAGTTTTAGCAGTGGGGCGGCGGTTAAAGCACGAGACATATAAAGTCACGGTCTGTCTTTTGAAGGGCACAAACATACTTCTGGACGAGCAGTGCGATTGCTAATCGATCACTTACTGACAATTATTGCTTAAGTTAAAACAAGTCAAGTACAATATCATTTTTCTCTTCTTCAGCCCGTGTACAAGCGAGAAACCTCATAAATACTTTATGTTCTTGCAATATAGAAAACTTTGAAACATATTAAAAAAATACAAGAGTAAACTTTTTTTCTACAATAGCAGAAAAGCTAAACCCACCACTGAAGAAACAACAGAGACATTTTCGGCAATGTCGGCACTTTTTAATGGAGCTACACCCATACTTGGTACCTTGACTGGCACTGGGAGGAAAATGAAGCAATAAACGTCAGAAAAACAACTACAGAAACGTAAACTACATGTATTCGCAGAATCAGAATACTGAACAATAATTCGCCGAGGGCGAAATAAATATTAATCTCCCAGATATTTCATAAATTATCGTTTTAGTAAAGTTTCTCATGACTATGATTAGCGTGCAGAGAGAAAATATAGTCATTGCTAAAGATTTGTGCGACAAGTTTTGTTTGTTGTCGCCAGGAGCACGTAATGACATTTGAAACATTTTCACCCGCGGTTGTATATTCCACTGCCTAGCACAGTTAGGCTAGGGATATTGCATTATACCTTTAAAAAGGTTATGAAACTTTAGAATGCTTTTCGGAAGAACATTTTCCTTTAAGGAGTTTAAATTTTCGTCCTTACGATCCACAAACACGAGACAGCCATTATGAACATTTTTTTCACACGCCAGCTATAATCACCTCGCGCTAGGTGATTATTACCGGTATAATACATCAGCCTCCACCAATAAGAGTAGCAGAAACTCTGTTAACACCCGATTCATTTTACTAAAACAATTTAAAGCGCGTACACAAAAAGGTTTATAAATATAACCTCTTCTTTTGGTACCATTAGAATAAGTAACGGTAACCGATTCCTAATTCACGTGCTTGTCACTAAACACATTTAAATGTATAACATAGAAAGCCCTTCGAGTTACAAAATACAAAGTAAAAACCGTGAAGCACCATCCGCCGCCTAGTAAGCCTATAATAGGTAAGGCGCCAGTCTGTTGGGCGGGAGGGCCGGATTTGATTACCGGTGTTGGACCTTCACTCAGGGTATTAAAATAACTGAGGAGAAGGTGCTGCCTTTGCTCTAACATAACGATAGGACCGTCGCGTCTTCCTGGATGCATTAAACCGTAGGTCCCGGGTGGCAGACCTCGAAGGGGACCTCAAGTCCCATTGCCTGTTCTCCCGTGACTCCTTGAGTTAAATTGTTATAAAACAAACACAAATTAAAAACAATGCTCTTCCTCTGAAACTTACCAAGTACGTCGCCACTTCCTAAGACCTGACTCCTCAACTCGCCCTGTTCCTTTTTTGAGAGCTTGCTCCACAGCTTTCTGGGTACTAACGCCATTTCAATACGTTCCCAACATAATGTATTCAACACGACTGGCTTAAAGATTCCTTCTGGGTTGAAGTTGAGCTATAAGAGTATAATTGTTAAAAATATATAAAAGGCGAGGTAATTTTTTTTAAAAGTTTCCAAACGTTTTCGGTCCAACAATGAAACGCATACCTTCTCCTGGAAAGTACTTTTAAACAGCCAACCAACTACAAAGAGAAAAATTATCGAGGCTTTACTAATTGCTGTCCTCAAACCAGACTTAAATAAACAAACCACAAGCCATCCAATTTTTCTTTTCCCAAAGGGAATAACTTAGAACTTTTAAATTAACAACGATAGGCGGAAACCTTATTCCCTGAAGATGGTTTTTAAAGGAAAACGTTCGGAAACTTTTTAAAAATTTTACCTCGCCTTTTATATATATTTTAATACCTTTTAACAGCGTTTTATGTCTAACTTAAAGAGTACAATTATTGTTGCACAAGATCACGTATATGGTTACAAATATCGTATATAGGTAATTTTCATACATGGCGGTGGTTTTAATAACATTTTGTGTGCATCCATTATTAGTCTTCCTAGCCTCGCTTTGGGCAGCGTTTAACTCAAGAACGAGACTAGTAGGACTAAATTAAATGTACACAAAAGAATGTTTAAGTTACCACCATTTACAAAAACGGCCTATATGCTATCATACAGTTGACATTTCTAATGATTTTGTGGCACAACAAACCTGGGCAGTACGTGGCGATCTCTAAATTTTAACTCTTTCTGTTTCAGGAGTTCAAACTAACTTAACTCCACAAGCACTACTTTCACAAAACCAATTAAAACCGATATCAAAATCAGCAGATGCAACATCATACAGAATAAAACACCGCTTGGGCCACAAACCAGGGATGTTAACTAAAATCAAAATCCCGTATGTATAAACTTTCATGACAGGAAAAAAATACCGAGCATTATCCATTTATTTCCCTTCGGAATTTCACGCTATAAGCGCAAGAACTGTTTTTCTCTTCCAAAAAAAACCCTTCTGAAATTCAAATAAAGCAAAACTACAAAACTTCATATCCTGCTATTCAGCAACATGCTATCCCAACACAATGGTTCTCAAAACTTTTTGAAATTTTCTCCCTGGTTCTTAAAGTCGTCAAACACATATTATTAAACTAGAGTATACAACGTAAAAATCTAAAAAAAGGAGTGCACGAAGAACGCTTTTTTATGCATTTCGCGAGAACCACAAAAGATTGCTTTCGGTCAGTCATCCTCTTTCTAAGTTACTTGCTAGTCTCGTCTTTTTTACTCAATACTTACATTTGAGGTCAGCATCCTAAAAGCACGCATGAAAAGAAGCTTTGCGGTTTCATGGATATCTGTAAAAAGCGATTACTGACAATTGAGACAGATAGACAGGCTGAAAGGACAGACAGGCTGAAAACAGACAGACAGGTAATAAACAGACAGACAGGCATACAGTAAACAGACAGACAGACAGGCTGACAGATAGACAGGCAATAAACAGATAGACAAGCAGACTGACAGACAGATTGAGAGGCTGACAAACAAACAAACAGACTGACAGGCTTAGAAACAGACATCAGGCAGGCAGGCAGGCAGACTACCCAACAGATCGACAGGCTGACATACAGACAGACCGAGACGGACGATAGACGCATGGGCGGACGGCCAGACAGAATTACAAACGTCGGAGCTAAGAATAGTTTTTTCATAAACTAAACTCAGAAGAAGCAGATTTGTTAATGCAATTGTTGGTCTACCTTCTCTTCTCCTTGTCCCTTATTCAAATAAAGCAGACGCTTACTTTGTGCCTTGTTTCTTTAAGTAAAGGTTGTCGAGGGCTTACAGAACTCACCTCTGTAATCCTTCAGTGCATCATCAACTGCCTGTAAAACAGTTTATTACAAATTTGAAATAAAAACAATCAAAGGCGAGTTCTTTTCTATCAACCTCTTCCTTCCCTCCCGTCAAATCTTTTCCTTTCCCTCTCTTTATCTTTTCCATTCCCTCCCTTTATCTTTTCCATTCCCTCCCTTTACCTTTTCCATTCCCTCCCTTTATCTTTTCCATTTCCTCCCTTTACCTTTTCCATACCCTTCCTTCATCTTTTCCATTCCCTCCCTTTATCTTTTCCATTCCCTCCCTTTATCTTTTCCATTCCCTCCCTTTATCTTTTCCATTCCTTCCCTTTATCTTTTCCATTCCCTCCCTTTATCTTTTCCATCCCATCCCTTTATCTGAAAAAAAAAAAAAACCCACATAGCCAGTTACTAGAAATCAACTGTAACGTGCCGAGAACAAGAAGTTTGATCAGGATTTTTTCGGCGACAACAGTTTACCGTTATAAAATGTAAATCATCGTAAATTCAGTAGCAGTAGAAAATTTTGTTTAAATTTTATTTATTTCTTTGTTTATCGAATGTACGTTATTTTCATAGAACTTTAATAAAATCCAATAAAATAGAACTGGTATTGAATATACGCTGAAATGTGTTTTTTACTCGTTTTTTTTCCTGAAATTATAATCAGAATCTTTCAACTCAATATCAAAATCATATCAACGCGGCATTAAAAAGGGTACTTTGGCAGCTTTGCTGTTATTCTCAAAACATTAAAAATAACTTTAATATTAATAGTAATGACAACAGTAATAATAATTAAAATATTAACAATAATAAGAACAATAACAATAACAATAATCCTGAAAAGAACAATAATAAAAATCATCTTCATTATTTTAATTACAATTGTAAAACAATGTTTTTTTCTTTTCTATCATTATTTTTGCTGTTTTTTAATTCGATTTAGAAACATAATTATTACAATAAACACGTCTTTAGAAAAGCACTTTTAGACCTAATTCAAAAACAAAATCATTAAAGTTGGTGTGGAGAGCGTATTCAAAAGTTTTTTGTGTACACTGATTTTCCTAGAAACTCTAGTTTGATTGAGTGCATTTTTGGGGTTGTTGAGCGCGCGGGCGCTTGTCAACTTGTCAGTGGTGAACGAAGGTGACGTAGATTATGGGGAAGCTAGCGAGCGCTTGAACTGTTTTTGTTGTCATAACCTCGCTTACACAGTCGAGAGTGAAAGTTAAAATCTAAGTTGTGTGTGATGTCTCAGTTAAATGATCAATACTTTCAGTTCGAGCCAATTCTTCCCCAATTTGACGTCACAACCTAAGTCTTTCTCCGCTGACCCTCTACTTCTGAGCCGCCGGCACCTAACGTGTTTAAACTTGAATTTCTCGGAAAATCAGAGTGGCATTAGGAAAAAAAATGTTGAAATATTGCTTCACACTTTTAAAGATTTTGTTTGACAAAATAGATTTTAAGGTTCAGTTCCCCTTTAACGGCATCGGATGCTACAGTCTAAGATCAGTAAGTTCGTAACTAGCACAGTAAACGATTAGACACATTATATGCGTTGTTATTGAATCAAGACTTACTTTCCTAATACAGGTCCCGGGTAGAATATCATGAAACTGATTCAACAGCAGAAGTTTCCATAATCTAAGGACATCGTCAGAGGGATAATCCCCTAGAAGAAAGGAACGCAGGTTGTTTATGATATATACGGACTGGTTAGGAAACCATTGTTGTATGTCTTTGTTCGCGATTTTCTTTTGTTTCTGGTCTTGACCCTGCACAAAACGTGCAGAAAACAAAAAAGCTTTTGACATGCAAATCAACAAATAGCCAGTCAAAACATTCTCACTAACACCTGAAACAGATAATGTGTAGGGTCACGGTTCGTTCAACATAGAACAAAGCCTCTTTGTACATTCTTTGTGTTTCCCTTTTGAGGTTTGCCGGCTTTCCTAACCAGTCCGTATATATTAACTATGTTTAAGCCATGTTTAACTTACATCAACTAAATAAAAACCTTGCTTACTTTGTGTTTTTGATCATAGGAAAAACGGTGGTAAAAACCCTACGCAAAAATGGCGGCAATCCTAATTTTCTGTTGTGTACATTCAAATTAACCTTACTAGCCACGTCTTTAAGTTAAACTTTAAAAGAATATGTTACAGCAAACGATGCTAAAGGTCATTCCATTGAAATAGAACCCACACTTAGATTTTGTCAAACTTTCCTCTTTGTCAATAAGTATATGTAAACTACAAAAATGGAATTAAAAAGGGGTGTGCCAATATCTAAAGAAACAGTGTATTCTTGTCTATGTTTTTTGTACTTTCCACACTTGCAACACTCAGATTTTTCCTATTTTTTCTCTTCAGATTACATTAAGCGGTGATACACGCGTACCGTAATTATTTAAACGCATTCTAACCATAGTTAAGGTCTGGTGAACGAGGCATAACTCACTTGATGGCTTTCCCAGCGCCCATGCAAGTGCAGAAACAAACTCTGTACTGCGAAGAAGGATCTCTCCTTGTCGATTACCACGCTTGATCTGTAAAATTTTAAAAAAAACATAGTTCAGAAAGATGTGCCATGACATTTAAACAGCAAACTTGAAATGTCGGAACAAGTAAGTCTAAATTGCTAGGAAGATGCAAACCTAAATTAACAAATTTCATCCTGAATGTGCGCAAACGTTGGAAAAATGAGGTTTCGGTTACTGCTGCAACCTTGTTCAAAATATTTACTGAGGAGAATAGCGGATCTTTACAGTCAGAGGTCACGTGACCACGCCTCCCTTAAATGAATTAACTATGACAAAATGATGCTCAGAAACGAAAAGAGCAGGTCAACATTAGTTAGATGGTATGAATTGAAGTATCGACGTTAAGTACTTTAAAAATGACAGCAAGAAATCAAAATCTTTCTAAGTAAATGTATAAGAAAATAGTACTAGAGAGCAGTAATACAAATTTTAAGAAAATACCCTATTATCTGTCATTCGCTATTTCTTACATAATTGAGATCAAAAGGTGAAGACTTGCCTTTTTACTTATTTTAACCTGCTCTTTTGATTTCTTGATACCATTTTGTCGTTGCTGCTTTATTAAGGTAGATGTGGTCAGGTTACTCCCAGCTGCAAAGAGCTTAGTGTGCAGAAACATCAGAGCGTCACATCGACCTCAAATCGTTCCTACCCGACGGCTACACAGGGATACGCGTTTTTTCAATCAACACATTGCCTGAGCAAGGCTAGCAATAAAAAGTCCGGAATCTTTGCGGTTCGACCAGACTTGAATTTTGGGGAAATAGGATAATTTTTGTTGTATCTTTCCATCCACAAAGGTTAGCCTTTTTAAATTAATTGCATGAACTATGAACTTGTACATATGTGGTGCCGCTTGATAAAAGGTGTCGACAAAAAAAAGTTAGAACGAGATCAACATAAATACAATCAAAAGGAAACTGAAGTAGACAAACAAAACTATACAAAAGCCTAAACCTGACTAATAAAAAGTCAAGTTTTATTTATACTTTACATCCCCATTCTTTCCGATGCTATTTGCTTCAATATCAAAAGAGATTAAGCACCACGTGAACGACAAACGGCAAAACGTAAGCTTGCAGTGTGCTGTTTGCTGTCCCGTACACGAAGTTAATGCGGCGAGCCTGGAGAATAGTTTCCACTCTTGCGCAGTTTAAAAACCAGGAACGGCGCGCTGGAAGCGTGCGAAATGACTATGTCACTCGACCTCCCGGTCATTCGCAGAAAAAAAAGTAATGCTAAATCCCTCGAGTCCCTGAAGACTGCTGACCTCTGCTTGGGTTGTAAAGGTTCCTTGATGAAGCTCGAGGTAGAGTTCTCCGACCCAGGTGCAAAGGTTCTTGGAGCTTTTGGCATCAACGCAATCAAAGAACTCCCTGGGACTTGAAAACTTAACCCTACAATGTTGTGGTGTTGAAATAAAAAATCAATTTTAACTTTTATTGAGTTCAACTGATTAGTATACTGTATCTACACCGTGTTTTCTCAATTGGACGCCCATTGTGTTTATCTAAGATTCAGCCTAATCGCGACTCGGCGTTTAAACGGGGTAGGCGTCTACATGGGGATTGGCGTTTGTTTATGGGATAAAAAATAGTAAGAAGCATAAAGAGAAGCACGCCCTGACATTCTTTGCCTTACTTGATGCTTCTGAAGGAAACTTTTTTAAATCGTAACATACTAAATGGATGCTGTGAGGACATAACCTATGTGGTTAACGGCAAACTATTTCGGTTAAAACCCATCTTCAGGGAGGAATGTCTGTCCAAGCGTTTGTGATTATATGTTTTAGGGTATTCCATAGGGAACTGGAAGAATAAATGACTCACGATTTGTCTATTTAGATTTGGATTTGTGTTAATGCGAGTTACAAATACTTCAGCTATTTTTCTCTTTGTGACATCTCTGCTGCTCATTAGCACGTTCCGACTGAAGGTATCTTGTTTAGCCTTCAAGGTGTCTTGCTGGCTCAGTTTCATATGGATAAATGCTTACACACATGGGTGTATGATAGAGATAGAGCAATTTCAATTTGCTTGCTTCAAAGTTGAACTTGTTTTGTCAGCCTTCGCCCTGATCAGACTCTAGTTTTATATGTTTACAAGTCATTGTACTTACATACACATGCACTAGAGTTTTCTCTAAGCGATTGACTGATGGATTGGTGGACGCGTACGGCTTCACAAAATTATGATGCCGGGAAGGGCGTGCATAGATGGAATGCGTATATACATATATATGATACAGTATACAAGGATTAACACGACATCATTTACCTCGGACAGCCATCGATATCTTTCATTCTCTTTAGCATTTCCAGCATCTCCTCTCTAGAAATTAAATCAATTCATCTTGTAAACATAAACTAACCGAGTGAACTATCACTATATATCAGACAACAGAACAAGAAACCAGAAAACACGCTGTGATAATGAAAAAAATCAAACTATGAGACACTTCTAACGATTCCAATTAAACAATTAATTTCGATGCAAAACGTTCAACTAAAGACAACTTAGGATGCGTTGCTTAGGGCCTATTACGCAATAGGAACACAATTTCGAAATAATCCCAATATCTACAATTTCGTTTTCCCAAACAAATTTATTGCAAGTAACCCATGTATTCTTAAACGCGCGCAGCAAGTTTCTATTCTAGCCAGCGGATTTCTCAACAAGAGCGCACAGCGATGCTCAACGCAGAGAAAACAACGGTTTTGTAGTTGGTGTTGGTATTCAAGATTATTCTAGCTATTCTTGTTGCAACAGCAATCCTGAGTGCATGGTGCAATGGTGCCATAAGTGTTGTTAAGTTAACCAAGCATCTTGTGCACTACCTTTTCCTTCCAAATATGGAACACAACTACCTATCGGATACAAACACTGACCAACAGTTCCAGTCATCTGATTCTAAATGGATTTTGTTCTCTCAAAAAAATTGATTCTAAAGGAAAGTGAATCTGTTACCATCACTTGTCCAGTAAGGCACTCTATCAACCGAGCCACAATGAAAAATGTGCACAGGAAGTTGGTGTATATATATATTGGTCGAAGACCAGTGTGCATCCCCTACAAACCATAATATTCCAATAATTCGAACAACTTTCTGTATTTGAGATTACTTTTCACATTTACCTTTAAGCTTATTACATTAACATGATTTTAAAACAAGAACAGAATCTTCACTTACGATGGCCCCCCTCCCCCGTCGCCATGACCATAGAGCAAAACGCTGTCTTGCACGCGACCTTTGTCCTTTAGGTTCGTTACGGTCTTCAGAACCTTAGACAGACAATACTTGATGTTAGAAAAATAAGATAAGGTCAGAACAAGAAATGACAAAGCACTTTGGTACATCTAAAAATCATATAGGTTGTTTGTCATTGCGTTGAAGTCCTTGAAAAATCTGAGACACTACTTAATTACTAAATTCAGTATTATTGTTTCATATAATTTAAGACAATTATTGCCGGTTTTTTTACCCTCATGTTATAGATAATAAATATCTCGACAACCACAAATGATGATGACAAAATTTTTTCACCGCTGTTGCTCATTTAGAAAGTTCCATCCTCTGACGTAACAAAATATTTTATGTCATAATGAGCACTTTAAAAGCCAGAGATGCTGAGCTGCTGTTTCTGGTGCTTTATTTCGTATTACTTAATCTTAGAAACAAGAGCAGACAAAATAGCACGTAAGAGTTGACTCACATCTTCGACATTTCCTCGCGACTCGTAAGTGTCGGCAGGCGGAAAATGAGCCAAGCATCTGCCAAAGAAATGACAGAGCTAACAATTAGGGATTTGACCAACAAAGTCGACGTAGTTTAATTCGATTACTTCTAATCGAGTTAGGCTCACTAAATAAAAATGCTCAGTTGCCTCACGATGAGTGTCGTTGAGAACCGCGACGGTTCGATTGCTTTTTGCCGGTCTTGTTTATGCGATTTGTGGCCAGTGATCCGACGCCTAATTATTATTATATTAACTCTAGCAAGCTAATCACCCTTACTTGCAGTCATGGACTGAATTACGAAGGACGCAGCTCAACGAGGTCGGACCGAAAGCATGTTATAAGGCGCATATTGCTGCCGCTATACGGCCCATGCTAGACCTTGGAGCACAGCTCCACAACCAGATAGAATTAGCTGGGTGTCGATTTTGTTGAGGGAGGAAAACCGGAGAGCCCGGAGAAAAACCCTCAGAGTCAGATTGAGATCGACAAATCTCAGCCAACATGTGGAAACCAGGACGATCGATCCCGGGTCCACAGTGGTGGGAGGCACGAGCGCTAACCGCTCAACCATCCTGACTCCGCCTAATGAAGCTAACAATATAACAGCCTTCACATCGCATGAAGAAAACTAGCAGGAAGCAGTCAAAACGTCGCAGCCGGTCCTGAACAACTCGCATCATGAGACAACTCAAAAAGTTTACTAAACACCCTCTTCCACATTAAATGATCTCTTTCAATGTATTAAGTTAGGTCCAGTTGTCTAACGGCCGATTAGCAGTGTAACCGAAGGTTAAAATTCTAACTTATGTTTTGATTTCCAGCCCCTGCAGAGACTGAATTGAGCTATAGTTTTGAAATTGACATTTTTCCGACAAAAATCAAAACAGTGTTTTATAGGAACTGTTAATCTCTCCTTGGAGAAGATGTTTGTGCTTGAATTTCGCCTTAACCAAAGGCAAAAGACAACAAGCTTCTTGATACTTAAAAAAATCAAGTAATGCAGAGTATATCACAACCTAAAATTTAGCATTGCTCTCTTTTCCCATACTATTGATTATTTAAGACCTGTAACTTTTTAACCAGTCAATTTGACAGAAAAACTAAAGCCCTACAGATCCTACGGCTGGCTAATCAACGGTAAAACTATCTTAATCTTGTAAAAGATGATCGAAGACCTTAACACTGCACCAGAAAAAACCCTGATTTTGAGCACGCGCTTCTACTGCAAATTCGCGTGTGTGTATAATGTAAATTGCAGGTTACATAAACAAGCTAATGTACTCCAGACGCGAGAATTACACCTAATCTACTTCAAACAAACCAGAGATCATGCTGTTTCCCTTTTTATTGACTCCAATGTCCTACCTATTCCCTTTATTTACTTTCTTCGCCTGAATAACATAATGTGGGATGTGGCAAATAATGCTGTCCCACACATATTTACTATTCCTTCGCCAAAACAACTGATATTCATCACTATTCAACTCGGTCCTCAACTAAAGACAACTTTTATGTTGAACAGTCAAAACTAGAAAAAGTACGTAATTCGTTCTCAAGATTGGGTCCTAAAGTTTGGAATTTGTGCTGCCTTCCGAACTCCGAAAGTTACCAAAACCTATTTTTAAAACGAAACTTAAACACAGACTCTTCGAAACATTATCAAAAGCTGATGATTATATTGGAATCTCCCAAATCACTGACGAATTGAAATAGATTTACCAATTAACTCTGTATCTGCCCTGTCCTAACAATTTACTAAAATTCCTTTCTCTTAGCTTTCATTCAAATTATTCTCGACCATTACTGTATTACAGCAAGTGCTGTCAATACTTATATAATAATTAAATTATGTATATATCTAATGTAACCTTTGTTCTGTAATTTTTCCCTATGAGGGTGGAAATGATTTGAGTATCTAGTTTTTTGTTATTAATAAAAGATTGTTGTTGTTGTTGTTGCTGTATTGCAGGTATATACGCAATGAACAATCTGTTCAATTTGACTTATCTATTTGCAAGCCAAGAACTAACTTTTCTAGATGCCCACCCTATCTTTGGCACAAATAACAGCATCTGCGAAAGTCACATACTCATACCTTGATCCATCAATTCCTTCCCAGTAAAACGTGTGAAACTACAAATTGGAATAAAAAACACATGCACTGACCTTTTTGAATATTAAAAAAAATTTTACTCCAATTCTTCAGGAACAAAAAATTAGCTAGTTGTACATCAATTGAGGACGGTTTAAGTCCATACACGGTGATGATCGGGATCCTTTTAAGCTTGGTAAGTATCTTATTAGAGTGGAGGTTGTAAAATTAGTAGGAAAATATCATCACTGTAGACAGAGAGGTAAGTATTTTGTGGTAGGGATGCAAAGTAGGGGTGATAGGCACTCCTGAAGGAAAACGGGTAGGGATGTAGATTTGTTGGACACCGCCCACGTGTAAATATACACACACAAAGAGTTGTCCGAAAATTTGGTCAAGGGACATTTGTGTTTTAGCCAGTTTATTGTTCATCTATTAACCACTCTGGTTAATGTCTACACTGTTGGGAAGTTATTTTGAAAACAACATATACAAGTAGGCAAGTATGTAGCTAGGTAGGTACGCAGGAGGGTAGGTAGGTAGGTAGGTAGGTAGGTAGGTAAGTAGGTAGGAAGGTAGGTAGGTAGGTAGGTAGGAAGGTAGGTAGGCACGTAGGTAGGTAGGTAGTGTAGGTAGGTAGGCAAGTTTGTAGGTAGGTAGGTAGGTAGGTTGGTAGGCTAGTAGGTAGGTAGTAGGTACAGTAGCTAGGCAAGTATGTAGCTAGGTAGGTAGATACGTAGGCAAGTAGGTAGGTAGGTAGGTAGTTAGGGAGGTAGATAGGTAGGTAGCTAGGTAGCTAGGTTAGTAGGTAGCTAGGTAGGTAGGTAGGTAGATAGGTAGGTAGGTAGGTAGGTAGGTAGCTATGTAGGTTGATAGGTAGGTAGGTAGGTAGGTAGGTAGGTAGTGTAGGTAGGTAGGCAAGTTTGTAGGTAGGTAGGTAGGTTGGTAGGCTAGTAGGTAGGTAGTAGGTAGCTAGGCAAGTATGTAGCTAGGAAGGTAGATACGTAGGCAAGTAGGTAGGTAGGTAGGTAGGTAGGTAGGTAAGTAGGTAGATAGGTAGGTAGATAGGTAGGTAGGTAGGTAGGTAGCTAGGTAGGTAGATAGGTAGGTAGGTAGGTAGGTAGATAGATAGGTAGGTAGGTAGGTAGGTAGGCAAGTATGTAGCTAGGTAGGTAGGTAGGTTAGTAGGTAGATAGGTAGGTAGGTAGGTAGGTAGGTAGGAAGGTAGGTAGGCAAGTTTGTACGTAGGTAGGTAGGTTGGTAGGCTAGT
>JAOBAT010013781.1:0-10079 GCA_026413305.1 Hydrozoanthus tunicans | reverse complement strand
GCAACGAACGCACCTGTAAGATGTGGTCCTTGTTATGACATTAGCAACCGCTTGATTAAGGGCAACCAACCAATCTGCCTGTGATCAATCAATAAATTTCAAAAATTAAGCCAACATAACTTAGCTGCAGACTGAAATAGTTATAACCTCGAACAAATTGTAGCTTAGGGCAAAATGGAAACTTCAGGGTTGCCACGATTAACTGGGTGTAAAGTTCAACGACTTTCCAGGAGTTTTTAGGGGGCCTTTCAAGCAAGTTTAGAAACTTCTGAAACAAACAAGACTCAATTCGTTAAAACTTTTTTAACATATCAGTGCGACAATACACATACTACATCAACAAGCTTTACCAAGTAATCACGAGTTAAAATTTGGAAAAGATTCAAGCCTTCAATTTTTTTTCGATTAAAAAAAACACGTTATTAATTTTGGCAATTAAGGATGAGATCTTTTGCCAATTTCAGGACTTTCCAGGGCCTTGAGTATATTTTTGTTTGTTCTGAGACTTTCCAGGATTATCAAGGGCCGTGGCAACCCTGAACCTTGGCCAAGTTGTAATCTAGAACAAATTTTACCTTATCTGAGGTGCTCGGAGCACACAACAGCAGAGTTTCTTCAGGTGTGGTAATTTTGATGCCATTCCTGCGGGAAAAAACAAAAGCCTTGAAATGATTCTGCTAAACTAAAGCAGCATTCATTCATTGTAAAGTTTAAAGAAAACCTCAACATAGTATAACTTACATCAATCCGTCCGAGTCGTCAACACTCTCGGCCCAAAGAGTCTTGAGTGAGTAGATTTGGAAATTCTTGGCCGACTAAAACAGACAGAGAACACCAACATTTACATAAGTTTACTCGAGTATCTTTTTGTATTAGTGGCAAGAGTTAAGCACAGTGCATAAATTTTTCTTGAAGGTTTATAAACAATTTCAATATTCCTAAGTACGCTACCATTCCATTCCATTCCATTCCTAGAGTATAAACCCCGTCAACTAAACGCAAAACCCTCCACTAGTAATTCCCACCCAACTATCGCCCCTCCTTCTTCCTCTCGCTTTTCGCATATATTTTAGAGAACTGATCTAGGATGCAAAAGAGGCCAGAGAGGGTTACACACACCCGACTGCACAAAACTAAAAAATGGACTAGAGCTTTCATAAATTGGACTTATCCTTTGAACAATCATGGTCAATTTGGCATATGAGATGATAACCGAGATTGATTGAAACCAAATCAGAATGCTAGAAACGGAGTATTCTAGGATGAAAGTTTAATAATATACGGTATTCAAACACGGGCTTGACGGATCCTGGTAGCGGGTCGGAGATTTTCCCATCTCCTGTTTATGCTATCATCCCTGTGAAGCTAGTTAAGGTATTACATTTAATACAAAATTCAGTTCTCTGTTACCTGTATGTGTACGAAATAATCGTTGAACAAAAGAAACCAGTGACTAGCGAATCTGTGCGTCTTGGAAGGGAACAGATTGTAAATCTTGCTGTTTCTGACAATCCGTCTTTTCGGCACTTTCATCACCTCCTAACGAACAATTGCAAATTAACAGGCTTAGTAATAAACACCACAAGAACTTTAACTGGTTAAACAAGAAAACTTGACTTAAGGCGTCCTTTCAAGGCGAGAAAAGATTTGGGACAAATGCGAGCCACAGTTGATGCAGCATGAATTTTGATCCGTTTCAACACCCTACTGACAAACGTCTGTCTTTGCATAGTTAATACAGGCGGACTGGTTATGAAACTATTGTTGTAGGTCTTTGTACGTCGTGTACTTTTGTTTACTAGTCCTGAAGATGCCCAAGGTACAAAAAGGTTTTCAAATGCAAATTAACAACTTGATGAGTTTGTAAACTCTCAATACTTATGTCCATAAAATTTCGCTTGGGAGAATTTCAAGATTCGTCAAGTGAATTATCAAACGTCATATTCTCAGCTCTAATCAGTTTATTTTTTATTGTTATTTCGAGGAGAACTTAAATGTTGACAAAAACAGTAGGAGTGAAAGGTTAAAAACCGTTTCATCAGCAACTTCAATTCTTTCAAAAGAACGAAAAACCATGTTAAAATACTAAAGTATCGTGAAAACTAGTTGTAGCCACTGCTACCACGTGCCAACGAGCAACACTGTAAGCCATACAGCTTTATATTGCAGCCGCCTAACGGTCCTCGCCTTTTGACTCGAATCGCTCGTTGGCAATTATTTGCAAAAAGTTTAAATTGCTCGCTGTTTGGCTCTCAACAATTGTTTTTCACGCAGCCACCGGTTAAAGACTCCTGTCTCGAGCTCTTAAGTTTTACAAAGACGTCAACAGTGTCATTAAAAACGCTTTCAAATGAACTTAAAAACATATTCACACTGTCTAATGTAGGTTTACAACAAAAATGAAGACAAATAATTTTATGTAAGTTAAGTAGTAGAACGAAAGTTGTTCTTACCACTACTTTTGAAGGCCCTTCCTCCCAGATTTCTCTGGTCGAGTCAGCGATTGTTAGTTTGTTTTCACAGTCTGAAATCAGGTCTGACCACATTTCGATTCTCTCTGTCAATCTTGTATTCACTACACCCTAGTTAAACAGTCAGGCTAATGTTTAACAAAGTGCTAAATACAAAAACGTTGTTATAGATTGACACAGTAAACACAACGTCCACCCTTTAAAAAGACTTGTAAAACACAGTTGTTGTCTCCCGTCATCTCGAATTTTCTTGGAAAACAGAAAAAGTTAAAGTGTTTTCTACTTCCCGCGAGCTAAACACAACACAAGTGTTTTTGGTTCTGCGATTCAGTAGTGTATAAAACAAATCTATTATAATCATCTAATACATGTCTTCATGAAGAAGCTAAATTAGCAGTTAATTAAACAATCATGTAGCTGCACATCTCATACGAGACAGCAGAACATACGGGACACCAGGACATCATGACATAACGGGGCAGCAAGACATATGGGACAACAGGACATACGGGACAGCAGAAAATACAGGACAGCGAGCCATACAGGACAACAGGATATATGGGACACCAGGGCACACGGGACAACAGTTCATATGGCACAACAGGACATACGAGACAGCAAGACATACGGGACAACAAGACATACGGGGCAGCAGGGTATATGGCACAACAGGACAGGCGGACAACAGGACAAACGGGAAAACAGGGCATACAGGACAAGATCCTGAAATCTCTATGTTGATGTCACCAGACTTTGTATACAACTTTTTTTTTTAAAAAAATTTCAATTTTAGTAAATTACAAACAATTTTTACGCCCTATTGTTTTTTTCTTCCTCTATTATGTTTTATTTTTCTACAGAACTTTATATATATAATTATTCTTTTTCAAAGTTAGAATTATCTACTCCTCACATAAACATTTGTGAAACGATATCGTTTCTTTTAGATATATTTCGTTTAGCCTGCCTTGCATGCTGTAAACCACTGACCTGCCTCGATTAGTTTCTACAGTATGGAGGTCGGTGGTGTATGTATTCTTGTAAAAAAATTTTTTTAGTAAATAAACATTGAATTGACCATTCCGAAAAGATGGCGAACGGTATATTTACCAATAGTTCTTAGCGCATGAAAAACCTTAACTTGCTTATAAAAACGCACAAAACATGTGTAAACTTCAGATTTAACGTACAAATTGTTGTTAGTGCAGGCAAGAGTTTCACCAGGCCTTCCGTGTCTTCAATTGTGCTAGGTTCGAAAGGCATTGTCGTAAAATGTACGGCCAACACCTTTTTCGGAATCGCCGTTGAAAAAGGTCTCACATGACAGATAAGAGCCTGGGCCGAGTTGTTCAAAAGACGATTAGCCTAATCCAGGGTTAATTACCATGACAACCAATAGGTTTTGTTAAGAGTTAATCCTGGGTTAAAGTTAATCGGCTTTTGAACAACCGGCCCATGGTCGGGGTTAGGTAACCTACTGTAAGGCCAGTCTGTGATATAAAAATTCTACATACCCTAGTTTGTGCAGTCAACATCAATTTACTGAACACTCTCTTGTAGTTCTGAACTCTCTCAAGTGGTATCTCTAGCACGGTTTGAAGCGACTGCAAGTTGCTTATTCCACTCTGTTCACGTAACAAGAAGAACAAGAATATTTCTCACTACTAATACGTTACTCTGTTACGCCAAAAACAACAAAATAAAGAATTTTCTGCCCACAACTTTATTCGTATAGGTTTTGACTGGTTAACAAAGTAGAGTATAGACATTTTTGAAAAATGGCGGCGATTTATTAAAATATTAAAAAATTTAGCCCTACTGGCCTCGCTTTTGGTAACAAATTCTTTTGAAAGGTTTAACTAAAGAACAAGGCTAGTAAGGCTTATTTGAATGCACACAAAGAAAATTAAATCATCGCCACTTTTGAGAAAGGTCTGTTTTCCACAACTCTACGATTTCTAGTCAGTTCCGTCCACAACAGAGCCACCAACAACTGACTCTTGATAAAAGTTATCGATAACAATGACTATTATTTCAGTTTAACAGTTTTGGTTGACTGAAGCAATACAAACAAATTCTGTAAAAATATCGAATATACGAGCAGCCGGGTGGTCGCGAACTCTTCCCGCCTTTCGGTCGAGACCAGCGTGTGATTGGTCAAAAAGACCAGTCGTGCCATGTCTTGTCACACGAACGTCATTGGTTAAATTTCAGACACATTTTTTGCAGTCTTTCATTACAAGCTGTTACCTTTAAACTAATTTTTAACCAGCAAACGCTGTTTGCTAGAACATAAATTTTGCGTCTGAAAATTTGACACACGAAAAGCTTTAAAAATAATAAACATTAGAAGATTATTTTCTATTTTGTCTATTCCATATTTCTGCCACTTACATTGTCAAAATCTTCCAACAGCTCATTTAGTATCGCTCTGCATTGAAAGATGACGTCACTGTAAAAGGAGGACAGACAAACAAACAAAAACTGTTAAAATTGAAGAGATCCTTAATTCGAAGCAGAAGAAACTGCATCCTTACATAGTTTACACACATTTTGAACTCGACAAGTAAAGCGCGCCCATAAAACTGAGGTGTAATACGAGTTTGTCTTAAAGAAACAATTCCATCCCCCCTGGTTTGGGAGGAGTAATGTTTAGCTCTGGGTAAACATAAGAAAAACAAGGGTTAATTCATTTCAGAGTTCACTAAATCCCGTTGTTTATTTAAATTTACAGTTGCTGCCATCAACACCTAGTTAGGGTTTACACAAAGAAACTGAGCAATACAGCTCAATGACATCAAACCAACGTGAGTTTTTCTAAACGTTACTGCATTTTGAGGCAGTTGAACTCAAGATTGCACTTCTAATTGAATATGTTCAATGAAAAGCACAAGAAGCGAACTGGCAACATACTTGGACGATTTAGTGAGAGTTCTAAACGCTCCAAATGCAACTGCGTCACTGAAACTTTCTGCGTATCTGTTAGTGAGAAAATCATAACGACTTTGAGTAATGTCATTAATGACTAAAACAAAAATAAAAGTACTTAAAAAAGTGTAGTGGAAGACAATCTCGAGAAACAATTCCTAAGTGGTCCTAAGATAACTCTGTTGTAAAATCTGTAAAGAGTTTGAAGCTGCAATAAATTCTGTCAAAGAGGTATATTTTGTATTCTCAAAACAAACCAGCCAATAAACTAGTAATAGATCTCATAAGGGTTGCTCCCGATCTTTTAACGACAACAATAAACACATTTTTGCGTCTCAGGTAATCCCAGAGATCCTTAGAGGGCTGACAGTTCCCGAATCTAGCGATATAATCCATCATACATGTATATTCTCTCTCTTCGCGGGGCTTCTATTGTGCCTAGTCCTCCAAATACCTATATACAATGTCTAAAACGGCTCAATTCCTGTTTAGATACTGTTCAAGTTAAAAACGGGATAAAGTCGGGCAAACTCAAGATCTCCTGAATGAAGCAAGTCAATTGTTGGATATAAATGAATAAAGAACAACTCGCATTGAAGCCAAATAATTACTAATTTTTTTTAGTTTTATTTATCCCTTAATGCAATATTTGGGACATGTGTGATGGGAAGGCCATCACGCCCTTAACATTTTCCATTTACATTTGTAAAAAAAGTATTTAGTATAAAAGAAAAAAAAAACTAAGGTAGACATACTAGAAAATGCTAAATTAAATCGTGTAATATCAGGTATTAGTAAAATAAAGGTTTCCGTTTCCATTTGTTTATAACATGTGTTTGTTTTCCGTCTTTCTCGGCAGCAGATCTTTTATAAATAATCATCATAGTTTCAAAATAACAGAGAAAGGAAAACTCACCTTTCGAATGCAGTGAAAAAACTTTCGGATAAGCAGAAATCAAACAATTCTTGGCAAGAAGCCATGTTTTGTGCTGTTCTCGTAACAGCTACAAGATTTGATGAGACACATTCCATAAGATGATAGAAATTCTTCACAACTTCAGCAAACACGTAACCATCGTCTTGGGAATGCAACATTGACCACGCCTCTGTTGATGGAATGGTAACAGTTATAAATTAGTCAAAAACCACTCGCAATAGCTATGGTCTTCTTTAAACACGTATATTTTTTTAGTAAGACTTGATTTATTTTGAAAAAAAAAACAGTCAACACAGATCTTAATCCCACCGAAATGAGAACTCAAACTTCTTTACACTAGGTTTTAGTTGTTGCTATAAGTCATTGCGGGTTGAGAAGGTTTCTTTGTTTTATACCTCAAATGTGTTCGGATCCAAAAAGGTTGAAACTTGCACCTTTATAGTTTGTTTAGCCCTGTTCTTCAAACCTATCACGGCTTTTGTGAAAGTGCTGAGGGGCAAAAATGGGCGACTCCAACAGATTACGGGTACACAAAGAGAAGGTAAAGGTATCTTTTATTTAATGACAGTAGTTCCTTAAGCTCTTAGGCTGATATCAATGGAAGCCGACGGTGCGCACTTTACCCCCTTCATCTTCAGAACTAATTATCAAACACAGTATACATGAAGAAGAGCACGAGTTTATGACAACAAAAATAATAACCATACCAAAAAAGATGGCATACCACAATGCCTTGCGGACCTAACACCTATAAAGGAGGCTAACTGAAATGAACACAGTTTACAAAACTCTTCCTTGTGGTAACAGCACTGTGTATGTGCAAAATTTAGATTTTCAGCCGCTTGGATTTGTGGGTTAGCATTTGGGTCGCCATATTTGTTGAGCTGCGGTAAGTTTATATTAATGTCTCTGCAAAAGATTGATTTACACTTTACGCCATCTTCTTACCTGAATGAAGAATCGGTACGAGGATAACTTGCCAAATTAAAGCGAGCTGGTAATAGAAAACTCTTTCGCTGCTTGCAAGTTCGTAAAGGATCGGGAGTTGACCTCCTTGAGTTCTAAGAACAAAAGAATAACGAATAGCACAAGGACTTAACAAGCCCCCTCCTAAAAAGTCCCTCCATCCCCTGTTGAAGCCTAGGGTTGAGAGGCAGAGATCTTATTACTGTACAGCAACCAATCCGCTGAAAAAAATGTTTGTCAAAGCTTTTTAACCGTAAAAAAGTCATGTGTTCTTTAGAATCTTCCTATTATCTAACTTGCACTGCAAAGTTTGTGAAAACTGGTGTCATGAAAACAAGTCAAGTCATTGTACTTGTAAAACTTGGCAGTGGCCCAAAGCAACCAACACCTCACCTCGCAGCCAAACAGCAACAGTTTTCTGTCTTTGCAAACACACCTCGCAACTGGCCAACCTAAGTGTTAAAGGAGTTCTAATCAAATCTGCTCTTGTAGCAAGACAGTTCTATTCACTATTACCCATTAATATTTCAACCTGTATAACATTCTGATGAAGCCTTCCACAACTAAGGCAAAATGTAAATTTATTTTTTAACGCATAAAAACCGTTATTTTAAAAATTTTATCTTTTTATCATGTTCCAGCTATGCGAAAGCCTGAAGACTGTATATATACATAACAAGTTTACATAGTATACTAAAAAAAGGCATTAAAATGCATATGAAGTGAAAAATTTTATTTCTTCAGTGGATAAACCTTGCTAAATGAGGAAAAACGGTGAAAAAACTTTGCTAAAATCTTTCCTGGTTCTTGAGATATTTACGTTTAAAATTTCAACTTATGACGTCTTAAGTGGTTCCAACAAATTTGCATTTTTTCAAAACCTGCTGCCAATCTGTAACATTTGGGTGTATTTTAAGCTAAAGTTGGATTATTGATGTATCCGAGGCAGATGGATCATCAGTCCAAGTCTGGCTCAAACCCACCCAAGTTTTACGGATTGGCAGCAGATTTTAGAAAATTGCAAATTTTTCAGAACCACATCTTCAGATGCAATTTTTAAAAGTTGATATCTCGAGAACCAGGAATGATTTTGCCAAAAATTTTTCATCATTATTCCTCGTTTAGCAAGGTCTATCCACTGAAGTAACTTCACTTCATAGGCACTTTAACACACTAGTTTTAAAAAGAGACATTTACATATTAAATATCACACAAACTTAACTGAAGCATCTGGAGACACTGAAGTATAATCTGAGTAATTGTTGCAAGTGCACTCAAAAATCAATTACAAAAGGCCGGATTTTTACTCCACCAAATAATTTGAAACTGATAATCTAGTTAACTACCCAAGTCAAGAAGAAAAAATTCTAAAAACTTTCATTTAACATACAAAATTTTGCTTTATCTTTCAGGTGAAATCATCACCTGCAATGAGCTCCTTGATTACTAATCCAAATTATGAGTTACCCCTTTCAGCCCCAACATGAACATCTAACTTCTCCTAACATAACACATAGAAAATACACCATTTTGAATGAGAAAATAGGAATTGATCAAGCAAAGAATACTATTGAATATGAAAGACTAAATTCTCTGAAACTGAAAACATGAACATGGACAGCGGAACAAGGGAACTTTTGAAAAGGAGTTTCAAATCTAGTTAAGAACTTTTATAATTTCTACTGTACCTCCCCCCCTAAATAACTTTTTTCTTCTGGCACCCATGATGAAAAGCAAGAATCCTAGCTAAATGGGGAATTTTCAGCATAACTTTCACATTTTGGACTGAACTAATTAAAAACTGTTGGATCCACCTGGCCAGTGTAATTAAAACAAAAACATGCAACATCATAATTTCTACCTTTCTGAACATTGTTAACCTGACAACTTCCACTCTGGAGTTTTTCAGTGACCTCTCCTTTACATCTTCAAATGAACTTGCCGACTTCAGCATCTTCATCTTTTTCTCACTCATTTTTTCAGGTGTGACACTGACTGTTTCAGTGATGCCTTCCTTTACCCTAGTGGCTGATGTAGCCAACATAGGTAATCCACTGGGTTGACGCCCACAAACATACACATCTGGCTGTGACAGAGCACCATCTCCAATAAAGAGTGAATAATGGCTACCGGCAGATATATCCCATACCAGCACATCAGATAGACACTGAATGAAATAAATAATAAATAAAAATACAAGGCGTTAGACAGCTTCTGCAAAAATATGGTATAGTATTATTATAATGAAATTTTCAACATATTTTCAGTAGTCTTTTGTTTTCAAAAAAAGATACTTTTTGAGACTGATTTTCTTCAGAGAGGTCAATTTCAGACGTGCTGTGACTAACCAAAGACAATTAAGTGTAAGAGAAACCGAGAAAGAAAAAAAACAACTGCCTGAGCGGGAATCGAACCCACGACACCCAGATCACACGGCAGGTGCTCTAACCACTGAGCTACCGAGGCAACTACAGTAGCAGAGAGAGAGAACAAACCAGCCCGAGACAAGCCTGGCAATCCCGATCCCAGTTCCCTACACTTGACCACACTCCTCTAGGAAACATGGATTACAGTTTGAGATTGATGCAATGCCATGGCAACTGGCCCAAAGATGAAGCAAATACCTATGTTAAATGTAACCCCACATGGTACAAAACTTTGGGAAAACCAGAACTGACTAAAACAGCACACTCCTGCATGGTACTTGGGGGGTGCTTCAAAACCTAAAAAAACAATACAAGGCGACAATCTCCCGTCCGACCCGTCACCCAAACCTA